>VMKM01001232.1:0-164758 GCA_008360985.2 Macquaria ambigua | reverse complement strand
AAAGAGTCGGTCTAGACTTGCTCTACTAGAAAAAGTGCCCTGAGATAACTTTGTTATGATATGGCGCTATATAAATAAAACTGAATTGAATTGAATTGAATAACTACTGTGAAACAATATGCTGCATCATTAATGTCAGGGCAACAACACATTCATATACAGTATAGTTGTGATAGCACTGACAACTTCCTGTTTATTAATGAAGCTGTCTCTGTTTATGTGTTTATGTGGGTGTATAATGCGCAACATACTGTGACAAAAGTCCCAATTAGTTGTTCTTCCATGTTCTGACCTTTGAGAGTATAGCCTACAGCCTATTTGGCCTTTTCCATTGCAGAAACCTTTTCAGGAACTGATGGAAACACAGATAGCAAAGTGCAAAAGGGATTTTTAGTTCCTAATTTTAGCTCATAAACTTAAATCATGTCTTATCTTACACGGTGAAATATCTGGCCACAAAAGTCACACAAACATCACTGAAAGCCCCCATGTGGGTGTGGTTTGATCAGATTCTATCATCAGATTCTGATTCAAATGTTGCTAAATCCTGATTGGTATGTGACATCACCTTTTTCCAACTAAGCCCCACCCACTTCAAACCTGTGAGAGGTGCACAAAGCAGAGAAAACAAGCAGTGAAATGTGAAATAACCAAAACTGCTCTAACTTTGGCAGAAAATAGTATGTTCATGTAGGATCCCATCATGCAAAGTAAGAAGCAGATCATTAAGAAGATGCAGATCAAACAGGATTTAATGTACAGTACATTAGCGCTAACAAGTGTACGTTCAATGTTCAATGTGCCTCCTTCATGGTATCCTGTTATTTCAGTTCATCACACAAAAACATTTCTCCAAAAGTGAACAGAAAGCGAGTTAAGTGGATGTTCTCTTGTAAACATGGTGTAAGTGTTGAGCAGCAGCATTGATTTGATGTTCTCTCTCAGGCAGTTTCATAAATTCAGTACGAACAATATTAAAAACTTTTTTTTTTTAAAGGTTAAAATGTTGTCACCAAAATCTCACACACCCACATTTCAAAAATGTAAAAACAGATAATAATCAAGTGAGAAATTATTATTAGTTGTATGTCAGTGTGAGACCTTTGAGGCTCATCTGTTCTTGCCATCCCTGTGGCCCTCCATCCATCAGGCCCAATAAGCTGCCTCCCCCCCACACAGTGTACCGTCTGCCTCCTGAAATGAATTACATTTCCTGATAAACAAAGAGTCCCAGCGTGGAGGATGGAAACAGCCTGTGAGTGCGTAGCAACAGGGGTGAGAGGGGAGACTGATAAATAGCTGTTGCACGTACAACCACTTCTCGGTGCCCTTGAAGGTCAGGGGGGTGAGACCCTAGTTAACACCGACTGTATTCGGAAGTGGATCGCTGTGGTGTGCCTTCCTCTTTTTAGATGGAAGGAAATGGATACTGAGGGCTGGTTGAAATGGGAATATAGATTAGATGCTTAAAACAGAACCCCCTGGAAACTGGCAAGATCAGAACAGTACGATGCATTAAGGCTGTGTTCATGTCGTGTAGGAGTTACCACAGTTACCAGTTTCGTTAACATCCAAGTTGTAATTATGACCTGGAAACTCTGATATTTCCAATGATATATGCTCAACAGCCAGTTGGAGTCTTCCTGATGATTTAAAGGCAAGTTTGATGATGGAAGGTTTTCCACAACCTGGCAACCCAAACGTTATTCTTATTAATGGCTTATAAATGATCTATAATGCATTAGTAAATTATTTATTAATCATTAATAAATCCAATAATTAATGCTTATATAAACCCTTTATTAATGGCGATTTCAACCCAAACTGCCATTCAATCCTAAACAAGTATTTTATTTTGTGCCTCAACCTATTTTTATTTGTGCAACAGTGATTTTGAACAAATTATGTTGTCCTGCCTATTGTGCCGTCAGATCAGAAAATGCTGACACATTTTGTCTTTTTTGAAGGATTTATGAAAGAAAAGCTAGTTATGAATGAAAAGTAGAAGCACAATAAGCAGCCGCCATCTTGATTTAGGTGACATGAACGCTCGCAAGTCGTAAACACGGAAACCTTTCCCTACCTTCCATCCCATGACGTAATCAGAGCATAATTTATATGTATTGGTAACTGGGAAATCTTACCAGTACATACACAATACTTAAAAATGTCAATTGGAAAATTGATTTGACTCCTTGAGCAGTGCCTCTTTGCGCAGTGAGCTGTTGTCATTTCAGAGTAAAAATAGCTCCAGGTCCCTGAAGCCTTGCCTCCACGAACTGAGTTTGAGTGGAAAGGTTTCTCTCCAGCGCATGTATTTATTCATCTTACCTGTCAAACAAAGAAGGTGACCTGCCCTGCTCCTCTGACTGAACCAACCTCGGCAAAGAAACCACAGAATAAGACAGACAAAGAAAAGAGGTGAAGAGAGATGAACAAAGCACAGCCCGGCACAGCTTGAAGGTCACTCAGAACCAGCTGACTCCTTCGCTCCCCTCTGGACGTCGGCTCTTACTCTGTGTGTCGCACGATCTGAGCTCCTCCAACTGGGAGGTCTCACTTCTCTCCCGCCTCTCGCCTTTTTTGAGCGACAATCCATTACACTCCTGTCTGCGGTCTTATCATAACCAGCTCAACCTCTGACCCCGGATTTTTCAAGTTCCCCTGACCCCGAAGGCAGTGGCCACTGATGTGGAAAATACTGTCATCCATCCATATTTCATGAGAGTTTGATTTGAAAGTGTGAAATAAGCTCAGAGTATGATTCATTCACTGATGCAGGTTCGGCTACTGGCAGGCTACGAGTGAGTCACCCCGCAAGAGCTGTCAGATCTGGTGACATCGTGAGCTGACCCGTCATTTCGAACTCCACGGTGTTTTCTTCGCTCTCTTGTACAAGTGTGACAGTCTCATTGGGAATGGTTGACGGTCTACTGTTAATAATTCAGCAGCAAATAAAAGCCACATTGCAGCAAATTACCTCACTGCTGAATCCTGATAATGAAGTCATGGGTTAGATCAGTTTTAGAGAGCGTGACTGTAAAGAAAACATTACATCATCAGTTAAAGGGCTTGTGGTTCATATTGTACACATTTTCCATATAAATGTGTTTGACTAGCTTCTGGCATATAGGGTAAACACGACAGGCGTAACACCTCACATCAAAGTTAACTTACTGAATTTATAATAAGACTCCAAGCATGAAAACTATATATTTTAGAACATTTCTTAAAGCTGTAAATGCAGCGGCTGGGAGAATTTATGTATGTTATTCCAGTGGACCTTAATTCAGGCAGCTTCGTGGCACTTATTTTGAAATCTATTCCTTGTGTGAACTGCACACAAGCTGTTTTATTAGCAAAACCACCTCGCCAACCATGATAACTTAAAAAAAAAAAGAAACCACACTGCAGCCCCGTTGCATGTGAAACATGCTTCAGAAGAAAATGAAAGGATCATTTCTTGTGCTTTCTGATACCTCTGGCCACAGAGGCAGAATAGAGTTGTCAGGAGCTAATACAAAAGTAGAATTAAATAGATAAATCTCTCGTCTCTGCCATTACTGATAGTGGCGGATGCTCTGAGCTGTGTTGTGGAGGTCGATAATAGCTTGAACTGCTGTCGTGATACCTCTGCTCTGGAGTGACCTTTCAGGAAGCCACTGCTGTAGGCTTTCTGAAAACTGCTTTGATGTTTGTGAATGCATCATTTTGTCCATTTAACCTCCCTGTGGTCAACAAAGCCCCGTGTTATGTAGCATAATGCACAGGGTCTGCTGTCTTTCTCGGAAGCAATTATAACCCCAAAAAATAAGACGCACACATACATATTGTCCCTCCCTCTCTGTCCGTCCTTGTAGATGCAGTGCAGACATGTGTGGGTGGCTATTGTTGTTTGAAGGAGCTAATTTGAATATGCGGCTGTTTGTGTCTGTGGAGTTCTCCAAACAACAACAGGGGCTTTTGTTTGTGTCTGAGCCAGAATGACTTCACTCATACTGACAGGCGACCGTTTTTTATTCTATTTCACAGCACACAATGAACATTCAAGCTCTGTCAACAGGAAAACCTGTTTCTGCTGAATGCTTACTAATTATCCGCTCTACCTTCTCTTTTGTGACTCCACATCATTCTTTTGTGTGGCATTTGAGAGGTTGCAGACCTACTGTACACTGTAGGGTGTAGCACTACATTGTATTGTGCTATCCTGATTTACTGCATGTGAGGAATTGAACAACTCACTGCTTGTTTATTCAAACTCCGTTGAACAATGCAATGACCTGGTTGTTCTGGTTGTTACATTGTGAAGCACTACTTCTGTTTTGTGTTATACATCCTGCTGAGAAACTAAATACATGAGACAGAACTTGTTGTTTCATTCACATTTATTATACCTTTATGAAGTGAAATGTTACAGTAAATTGAAACGTGGCACACTCTCTGATACTGCTTATTTTTGCTGTATTGAAAATTTAATATGTAATCAAAAAAACCCTGCTGCAATATACTGAATCAAACTGCAATTGCTGTGAATCATTGGAGCTTTATAAAGAATATTATTAATGTGAAAAAGTAAACATCTTAAATGTTTAAATGTAACATTTCAACTTTGTTTGAGCTGTACTTTGATTGCTACTCCCTATATAATAGACACTCAATAGTTGACTCAGTAGTGAGCAGAAAATTGAGATTTCAGACACTTAATTATCAACATCATTTTGTGTCATCTCTGACAGCTGTAGAGTGGATCAACGGTAATTTTCGCATAAAATGCAGCACATTGCATTGTGGGATTGTTAGCAGAAAGTACATGCCATGGACATTACTATTTTCATTCCATTGTTGAATTTTTGAAGGCACTATATAGTGGATAAATCTACACACTCGGTTGTAAATATAGTGCACTATATAGTAAATACAGAGTGATTTCAGACGCAGCCATTGCATACACCGACACGAACGCTCTGTATTGTGCTGTACAGTTATCGTTTGGAACAGACAGGGGAACAATTGTGATTATATGCTGTGTTCACCTGAGATGGGATTTTGCCGCTGGCACCACATGCCTGCTTATAACAGAAACTGTTTAGGTGTTGACTTTGGCAGAATCTTTTTACGCCGAGAAGAACGTTTTCCAGACTTTTGTTGATGTTTTTATTAACATTTATGTTTGATACAGCTATCCTAAGTAGAACAGAAATGTCTGTTAAATAATCATTGAATTATTAATGAGATAACAGACAAACACGTGTTGTGTTATATGTTAGCTAGTGGTAGCATACATTACGTTCTCTTTTTTAAAGAAGAGTCTGCGTACAGGTCTTGGGGTACCGCTGCATATGTGAAAAAAGTTGTTTAAAGCCCTTTGTGGCTCCAGAGCTGCGCAAAGTCTGATAAATTGCCTCAAGTGACGTCACAAGTGTAACACACCAGAATCTCCAACCAAACTGTTGCAGAATAATAAACATATCTTTGGTCCTGCTGCATCGATTTTGATCCTTTTTTTTTTAACTTTCCATCGTGAACCCGACAGCCTTATACAAGTGCAATGCTAAATCGGTGGAGTTCTTTCTCTCCCATATTACCTGAATCATGCACTAGGAGCAACAATGTTTTGATTATGTTCGACTTAGTAAAGTGTAAGTCGAGATGAGGCAACTAAACAAAGTGGCAAGTTTAGTGTGAAACCAACTACTTACAACATAACAGTTAGTGATGACTTTAAACTTGAACTGATAATCAAACTTGTGAACAGCTGGTGCTACAGACTTTTACAATATTCTTCATTCTCTGGGAATATCAATGAGCAGCTGAAGCATCTGTAAAATAGTTTCAGGTTTCTCTCTCCTGACAACATCCTAACACAACAAGCAAACATGAATCGAGAGAAGCAAGTAAACGTTTTCTGAAATTTGACCAAAGATGCTTCTATCGGCACATCTGTTGGATATCGATAGATATCAGTAGCAGGCCATTATATCCGAGCTATTCAGTTACAGCTCAGGTACATTCCTGCTTAGGGCAGAGAGCCCTGGGCTGCAGTCAGCATCTGTGTGCCAGCCCAACAGGTTTGACTTTCCTTTCAACCTTTCCTACCATGGATAGCACTGCAGGGGTTAGCAGAGAAACCCAGTGTAACCGGTCGTGTCTAGCGTAGTGTGCGTTCTGTTTTGATGAAGAGGCCCAGATATCTTTGGAGGTGATCTTAGTTTATTCTGAAGGAGTAAATAACAAAGTCCTCCGGTCAGTCGTGATCGTGCAACTTGAGCTCCTCTCTCATGGAGTACAATAGCAAAAAGGGAGAGGTAAAGGCGGGAGATAACATTTATAGCGGGGAGACCCACAAAAGTGAACGTAGGGGTACAGAAATTGAGTCTCAAACGCTCTACATATTTACTCTGGAGGTCTAATATGTCAGACAGGTTTTTTTTGTGTAATTATATTATATTATTATTTCTAATGTATATTTGACTCAGTTACACCAGCACATAGTTCAGTTTCTAGTGCAACTTCTTCTGCCTGCAGAAGAAAGCCTTTTATGTTTTATTCAATAGTCAGGTGTATTGTTACAAACTTTAAGGAAAAAAATGAGTATTACAGTAAACCACTGAGAGCTGTGGTGCTATTTGATAATATAAAGTCCTAACATTTGTGCTCTCGTCTCAAGCACAGCGTTTACATGATCAGCTGCAGATCAGCAGCGCTCCGGTGAGCTTAGTGGTGTTATACAGACCAGATCTGGCTTCCTGTGTATTGACTCCTGACCTCAGACTTGTATTGGAGTGTGGATTCAAATGCAGCCGGTGTATTGTACTGAGTTTTCAAAACCATACTTGGTTTTGATGCCGCTATTGTTCATATGCAGCATGGATTTGTGTTTCATTTCAGCAAACAACAAAGGCATCTTTTAAAAGATAAGCCTAACCCAGGCGTACTGTATGAGTTTATGTGTGTGTGTGTGTGTGTGTGTATCTGCGCCAGTATCGGTGTCAGTGAATGTATGTGTGTCAGCAATGTGTGCTGATTTGCACATAAGTATGCAGCTCCAGTCATGTAACATTTGAAAAGGCTAAATGAGCAAGTGGTGCCTTTGAGAGCAGGGCATCATGGGATTTCATCGACCTTTGACCTGTAGCAGTGAGTGTGTGTTGCAGTTAATGAAGCGTACACACCTGGAGAGGAGAGGAGCATGACAGTGAAATATCTATCGCTTCATATTAATTTCCCACAGTGTACATTAATGTATACACAGAAAAGATAAAGACCCTCTCCACCAAGCACACACAAACACACACACACACACACACACACACACAGAGTGAAGGTTAGCCAAGGACTGGAAGCTATCTGATGCTGTGCTGTGACTTTTCTAACCTCCTTGTTGATTTACAGCAGCTGAAGTGGGCACAAACACTCCGCCACGAAGCAGCGCGATAAACTTATGACCATGTCTCATCGCGTTGCCAGGGCTCAGCAAATGAAATGGATTTATCTCTAAATCAGCGACTTATACTTCTAATGCATCATTGTATCCGGCTGAGGCAAAGTGTCTCCATCTCATCCCTCATACATTTTATGCAACCTCTCCAGAAGGGCAATGCTGTGAGAGAAAACCTACACAGGAGAACGACACTGACAAGATTAGATCTCTTTGCTTTCTACTTGTAAAGGAATAGTTGTCATGGATGCTCCCTCCACCTCTAGTGTTTCCTAGTGTTTTCCCTGTGTGTTCCCTTCCCTGGTGTTTCCATTGTCTCCTCCTGTCTGTCAGGTCTGTCATGTCAGTCTGTGTTTGTCTGTGGGCGGGTTCTTCCTATTTCCCTCTGCTCAGTTGCCGGCCCTGGTCTCAATTCCACCAATCACTGCTCTCTAGCTCAGAAGCAATCACTGTTCTCCATCAGCTCATCAACTCCACAGCTTAGGAACTCCAGCAAACCAGTCCATCTCCGCCAGATTGTTGTCTAACCCATTTGGTAGTATACTCCCGGCCACTCTAAGTTACGTCCTGTTTTCGTCGTGTCATTTGATTCCCACCCTGTCTAACCGCTTCTCTTCTGCTCAGGATCATCTACTCCAGCTCTACTGCCAGCTTCCCTGCGACTCGCCCACGCCCAGAACTGTGTCCTGTTGTCCTGTGGAAAACTCTCCTGGTTGCAGCCTGCCTGAGCCCAGATACGCATCCCTTGAAATAAACCCCTGCTAAATCTACCTGGTCTGTCTGTGTTTGGCGCTTGGGTCCAGCCTTCTTTTGAGCTCTTTTTAAGAAGGAAGAGCCTTAACAATAGTTTGACATTTTGGGAAATGCGCTTACACGCTCTCTTGTTTGATGAGAAGATTGATGCCACTCTCACGTCAGTGCAACGGAGCTGGAGACGACTAGCTTAGTGTAGCGTAGCATAGAGACTAGAAGCAGGGGGAAACAGCTAGCCTGGCTCACTTCAAAGCTAGAAAATATGCCTACCAGCCCCTCTAAAGCTCACTAGTTAATCTGCTGTAGCTTTGTTGCTGTAGCTTGTACACAACCTAAATTAACAAGATACAATTGCTACGCTTTATAAGTGCTGGTAGGCGTATTTGTGACGTTGAGCTAGGCTAGCTGTTTCCCATTGATTTCAGTCTTTATGCTAAGCTAATATAATCTCTTGGATCTCTAAACTCTTGGATCTAGCTCCCATGGTTAATGCACAGACATGAGTCATCCAACTTGAAAAATGTAGAACTATTCCTTTAAGGTTCTTCAAGGGGCTAATTGAAAATCTATACACAAATAGCACAAACAGAAAATATTACTGTGTAAGGAATACAATTTAAATCACCAGACGGTCAGAACAGAAGTTTTATATTGCCCTTTATCAACAAAACAAGGCCAGATAGCCAAACCTTCAGCAGTATAAGAAAAGCAGGAAACCTCCATGAGACCCCCCAAAAAACAGTAGGTAAGTTCCAAAATATGAAACCATTCGTCTCTGTCTACAGTGATCTGAGATTTTTTATTCTTCATAAATCCAATAGAAACTTTTTTTTTCTCCAACAATAAAACACTCTAGCGGACAGAAGAAAAAAAAAACCTTGAAAAACATTTTATACAGCAGGTTTCTTGCAATGAACCTGAATTGTCTCTAATCAAGACAAGTCTACCGCAGATAGAAAAGAATGCAAGATGGGGTTAAAAAAGAAGAGACAGGTTTTTTTTCTATGTGAGTGCATGCGTGACAGCTCTAACCCCCAGTGCTGGAGGCAGAGCTCTCTTCCTGCAGGACTAAATTGGCTGTCAAAGCTGCCACAGACAACCCTTCACACAGGCAACCCTCTCATATTTCTCCTGTAATATGAACTGGGGGAGAGAATGGGGAGGGGAAAAAATGCAATTACCGCTCCCTTTCCCTATGTCATCTCTGTCATGTATGAAGGCAAAAACACAGAGCGGCTCTTGTTATAACGACTCCCCCAAAACTAATTTTCCACTTGCACAACAGACACAGGTGTGCAGGATCCTATTACCTGAACCACATAGGACTGTCAAAACCTCTCTACATTATGTGCTATTACTCTTTATTCTCCGTCCGTTTTAATAAAACCTCTTCAACCTACTGACTCCCCTGAGGCCACAGAGCTTGAATTATATCACGTCCTCTTGTCCATTGGTCTCGACTCAAGGCTTTTCATATTTCTCTCAACAGTAATGCTAATAGTCTTTTGCTCGGCTTAAAAGGAGTCTAACAAAGCCAAACCATTCTCCCTTGACATCCTCATTAAAATAATTTAGCCCAATTTGGAAGGACAGACAAAAATAGGCCATCACAGGTCCTAAATTACTCTTCTTTTTAATGCAAAGTAATATAATGTGAGCTATTACAGTAAAACTCCTGTAACGCCTGTATACAGCTCATCATCGCAAAAAAGCTGAATAGCATCTGACTTTAATAAATGATAAGTCTGGTGATAATCTACATTTTTCTTATTTTCAGCAAAGGTGAAATAATGAATTGATCCTACAAACAAGTATTGTCTGTTTCCCAAGCCTGATATAGTTTATTCATCTGTGTATTTAACCAAGAAATTGTAATAAAGTGGAATCATCCTTTAATGTACTGCAACCAAATGCACTAGTAACCAGTCATGTAATTTGTAATCCATCAGCACAGTGTTGCATGGTCACCTTGGTCACAGCACACAGTTCAAATTCCATCTAACGTCTCCTTGTGGAGATAAAGGTCTTGTTTGATTATGACGCTGTATATCTGCTTTGATTTAATGAATAAAAGCGCTTGACAGGACTATTTGACTTCTTTATGTATCATACTAAATTGTTCTGGATAAGAGCGTCTGCTAAACGCTCAAATTTGAAATTGATTGACAGCCGCCCACGGTGACAGACTGCTGTCTCCGCCCCTTGTCTGCCCAGATTTTCTCATTACATGCGCTGCTATGACACAGCAGAGGTGATCGATGGCACCGCGCTCTCATCCTCGTGTGCTCCTGACATGATTTATCATTTACCCTCCCCCCATCTCCCTCCATCTCCCTCCATCTTCCAACTCCACAGCAACACCTTTTCCTATCTCCTCTGTGTGCGTGTGGATAACAGAGGTAGGTCAGAATCAGGTTTGTGGAACTGCACATGTAAATAAAACATCTGAGGCAAACCTAATTTTAAAAAGTTTGGGGTAAGCATCTTCGGAGACTGAAAGGCCACAACAGAGGACATTCCCAGACATGATGCCCCCATTGCAGTGAGTCACTCTTGTGTTGTTCCTGAGCTCCATCTGACTCCTCTCTCAGGAAGACATTTCCACCAGCTGATAGATCACAGGCAACGCTCTCACTCACAAATTAAATAGGAGTGTCTCTCTTCTGCTGCTTTTCCTGATCCCTCGACACAAGAGGAGGTGATTCACCAACTCAAGGGAGGTGGAATAGGCACTGATGACTTGCATGACACATGAACTTCTCACACTCTCATTACCCATGATCTATCATCAGCACCCAGCCGGCCTGTTCTCTTATAGCTGCAGCGTGGAGCCTCAGCTGATGAGTGACCACCAGATGAATCACAATTAAACACTTCTCCCCTCTCCTCTGTCGCCACCACAGCAGCTATATCACCGAGGTTATCAGTGCGAGACAGCCCGGCGTGTAAATTAAACGCAGACAGAGACCGGAGCTGTCAGTCACCCTGTTCAGAGTTGAGTGTACCCATGTGTATCTCCACCTCCGAGCCATGACGGCACCAAGGACACGCAGCAGCCCATCACCATTCAGGAATAGTTCCCATTTCCCATCTCCTCTCCTTTCTACTGTCTGATTATTATTTTGTCTTTCATGAATACATTTGGTTTTCACTGCACCACTATGCTGCATCCTGCTGTCCTGGGTAACGACAAAAAAAAAGCAGCCATTAATGGGGACACAGGAATGCAGGGCACACACACACAGATCATGCTCTTCCACACTGGCAAACAACTGTCTGTTTGTAGTTTTTCTTAATAAGCGCAAACAGCAGAAATATGTGATGTGTGCCAGGTGTGTCTGTGCACGTACACACACACACACACACACACACGTGCAAACCCTGAGAGGCACAACTGCTATTGGATTTCCATACCTTGTTTTGGTAAAATGAAATGCAGATGCCCTTTTGTGCTCCAGACAACACAGCTTGTCTTCGTTTTCATGCAATCACAGGATTACCATGTACTGCATAGGGATGCTGATGCACAGCTGAGTTGTCTCAGTTGAAGGAGCGGAGAGACAACATTTGACACAAATCATAACTGATGATGATATATTTCATGGCTCTGAGAAAGGCATTTTTACCTTTTTTTTTTTACCTTAAAATTTCAATTTAAAAGGTCATTTCAGCCAAATATCAAATATATATATATATATTTTTGTTATTGTCTTTAGTTATTTGGGCTTTTTTTAATTATTGTATTATTTTATTTTATTAGTAATATTAGTATTATTATTCTTTGTTCTTTCCCCCTTTTTTGTTGCATTCTTTATTTATTTATTTGGCAAACCCCTGTTCCCAGAGTGGATTTCCCTATGTGCTTGGTGATCTACAATTATTTTTCACATTATAAATAAACAATTGATCACAAAAAATCTTTTTTTTTTTCCATTTATTGTCATTACTTGGTGTTACGGCTGTATGTGTTTCCCTGTGTCGTTTGTCCCTTTTCTTCATCTGTCCTCTCTAGCTCTGCTACATCCGATTGCTCAATGAGGTGCACCTGGCCTGGGAATAAGGTGCTCAGAAGCTCCTGTGGCAGCCTCAGAGGAGAGAGACTTCTGCTGGTCTTGCTGCCTCTTCACCTGGGATTTTGTGTTGCTGTGGTGTCTTGACTCTGTGTCGTGTGGTGGCCTTGATTTACAGTAGTGTCTTGGTTGCTTGTATGTTTTTTTGTTAATAAATCCTGTGGATTTTGGTTGTTGTAAAGGTGTTTCTCTGTGGTTGATTTGGGTCAGTGGTGGAGGCCAGCCTAAGGGTGGGGCATAACACTTAACACTGAGTGATTAATTAATCTTTTTTTTGGTAATTTGGGTGAACTGGTGTCTTAAAAAGTGTCCCAAACAGCCAGAAGTAAGTCACCCATGACCAAGTGGGTGTCCATTTGTCTTTAAATGAGAATCCTTATGTAAGAAAACTTTAATAGCCTATAACCTTGTACATCAAAGTTTCTTTTATAGCATTTTAAGGGGATCCAGTGAGTGTAAAATGCTTTTCCCTCATTAAATGTCACTAAGTTAAGCGTATACATGAGTCATGCTGGGAGGGGTTTCCACCATGTGGGAGCTGAAGCGTTTCAGGCCTTCTCGTGGTAAACACATGTATTTAGAGTCTTAGCTCATCACCATTAAAATTCATTAAAGCTCCTGACTTATACTTTTTATGAGATAAATGTAAGTGCACAGTAAACAGACACCAGTGGAGAAAAACGTTTTTACTGTATCACACATTTTAAACAGTCAGATTAATTAACCAAAGAGAGTGTATAGCAAGCTCTTTGGCCTTTGTCACACGCCTCTTGCCAGCAAAAAAAAAAACCCTCCTCCGCTGCTCTTTCTGCTACTAATTGGGCCCCTGAATCTGCCGCTAGCCTGGTAATTGTGGCATTGTGTCTGAATTTGCACTTCACTGCTTAACCCCCCTGTGATTAAAATACATACGGGGCTCAGGGGTTAGTCGTGTGTCAGGCGAGGAGGGTTTGTGGTTTTCTCTCACTATCCTTCTTTACATCTGTTTGTGGTGGCGGTGACCATTTCTAATGGAGCAAACCATGGAAGTAGCTTTAAGTTCACTTCCTCCCTCAGTCTTTTCACTCTTAGAAATAATTGATATAAGCAGCATATAAGCAGCCTAAAATATCAAATCTGACAGGGTGGCAATTCTGATCTAATCCCACTTTACACTTTTCTCACCAGAAGATTTTTTGTACCAAATTATTGAAGATAGATTCAACATTGTCAGCTCGCTCGCTCTCTCTTTGTTTTTCTCTTTAGGTTTTAGTGAAGCCGCCACTGGCTAATTTCCCACAGACACCCACTGTTTGTCTACAGGGACACTGAGAAGGATTCTCACAGTTCTTGGGTCATTCAAGCATCGCTTATATCCTGTTCATCTACTTCCAGCCAAACTCTCGGGTTGACTGTTTATTTTGGCATCAGCCCACTTGTTGGGAAATAAAGCCAGGCATTGTAAATCTTACTCTCTCCTTCATTCACCTTCTTTTTTCTACTGTTGCAAGGTAGTGTTTGCCAGCGTCTGATGCACAGCCCTGTAACACAACATTTTGTTTTGATTAAAGACAAAGTTTTCTGTCAGATTGCTCCAGGCATGTACAAAACTGGCCGCACACATTCAAAAACAAATGGAACATTGTGTGCTTGTGTGTTTTTAACACTGGTACCCACCCAAGATCATTAATCCACTAAACTAAAACATTCACTGTGAGGTTTACCTTACTGCACAAGGTTTTTTTCACCTTTACAGCATTCATCAAAACAGTCTTTGGGTATTTTAATTATTACAAACATTGTAATTTATCATAATAATGTTAAAAAAAACAATGCATGGGTGGGTCAAAATGATTTCTTCATATAAATTCTTTTCTTTTTTATTAATACTTTATAGCTTCAATTGCAATGTTTCATTAATCATCTTCCAGAGAATTGCTTACTTAAAAAATCTATCCATTGCACATTTTTAGTACTTTTCATACAAGTTAAATAAATTAATAAATAACTAAAACACTAACTCAAACAAACCCAAACAAACAAGTGAACGCACAAAAACAACTACAACCAAAGAAATCTCTTATTTTCTTGTTCAATTTTTTTTGGTTCATTAATTATCATTAATTGTGAAGGTATATAATTTTTTTTCAATACTTTTCTTACAAAAGTATTTCAGCGCTTCTTATTACAGGTATTCCAAAAATCTTGTTTTTGATTTCTCCCATTTACTTAATTTACCTCTTTTCCCTTTTAAGAAATTTTTTTGTATCATAACCCCAACTGTCTGTAAATGGGTCAAGAATGTTCATCCTTCTCCTTTATTTCTGCCAGGTATCTACAGTATTTACTGTCATCCACATCTCAACTGTCATTAGCATCAACAGTTTAGTTACATTGTTTTACACAGCAAGACACACATACAGTAGGCTACATGTAAGTGTAACCTATATTTTCCCCACAGCTATTGATATCACTATATTAATAGCAGTTTTACATCATTTTTAAGCAATTATATTATCAAATGAGCCTGCTTGATATAGTAGCTAGCTAATATGAACTTGTTAGCTAACAGTACTGTAGGTGTAGGATGCTGTTGCCATAGCTACAGCAAGTAGCTTAATAGCTTAGCTAGCGTAACTTAGAGAGATAAACCCTAATATTTGCAAGTTTGATCATTTGATGCCAACATGACAAACATTACAAACTTTAATAATTCTTGTTTGCAAATATATCTTTTTTTATTAACTAAAACATTCTTATATGGATCAGGATATAAAAGAGTGTAGGTTCCAATGATTTATGCATCTAAGGCTTAAATACAGAACCAAACAAATTTGTTGGTTAAAAAACCTATAAATCGTTTTTTAATAACCCTGTGTTAAGGATGTGAAAATATCAATAAACTGAAATCCCTGTAGATCCTCGATAATAAAACTAAAGGATTGATGACGTCAGTCATTGTTGTTGAGTGCACCTGAACAACTGCTGCTAGCTGATGTGTAAATGCATTTAAAATACCAGTTTCCGTACTACAAAGCTTTGAAATGTGTTTTTAATTTAAGAGAAATAACATTTGATTATTGCCTCACAGCACAACACTGCTGCATCAATCATAAACATGGCAGTGTGAACAACAAACAAACATAGAGCCTCAGTAGTTCAGCTGAGGGGAGGGGAAAGCTAATACAGAGAGAGGCACTGATTTTAAAGCAATTGTTATGTGATTGAAGTACTCAGCTCCCAAGCTCCGGGCTATCAAATAAAGTCTGATCCCTCTTCCTCTATATCCCCCAAAATCTTTTAATGAGACCAAATCCTTTTAACTCATGCCCTAACTGCCAGAGTTATGGATATGACTGTGTTTGTGTTTGTCAGTGTGTGTGTGTGTGTGTGTGTGTGTGTGTGTGTGTGTGACAGGGGAGCTCAGAGCAGTTTTCTCCTTCTGTCGGGGTGGAAAGGGAACAGCAGCGGTTTCCTCTGGAGGAGAAATCACATCAAAGACATCAAAAGACCAAAAACATGGAGCGTCAGGATCAGGCCGAATGAGTATCATCTCACAAGACCAACCAGAGTCTGTGAACCACGGCTAGCATAACCCAAATATACTGCTCCAAAGGTTATTGAAGCTGAACTGCAGCTGAACCATAAATGAAAAAATCTTCCAATAAATTGTACCTGATAGACTTTGAGCTTTTACTAAGCAATAGCCCTGGACTGGATTGTAAAACTATGACCACACTATGACCAGGGTATAAAATCTAAATGAGTTTTAAATTCGCATTTTATATCCTGAGTTTCCAGGCCAGTAATCTTCATCAATAACAGGCAATTTAATGTCACCGCAACGGCAAATTGAGTGCCAACAACTAAAATAATTTATCCTCAGGGGAAGTGTCCAAAATTATTTAATAGGCATCAGTTAGCCTTAACGTAGCCACACACACACACACACACACACACACACACACACACACATACTGGTGTCATTGGCGTATGCTCGGTTATCAATCAATATAACAAAGAAATATGTTTCACCTTTGCCACACTTAAGGTGTGGAGGGGAATTTTCTGAGGAAATGTTGCAGGGAGAAGTTGTTTATCATTCAGAAGAACTACAAAGTGAAAGTGGATGTTCTCATGACAGTGTTTTCTATCACTAACGTAACATTTAAAAATTGTAGTAATACGAATAATGCACGGTTAAGGCCGATACATGCCTGCCTATGTGCAAAGACCAGAGCGCACCAAGTATGTCAACTTCAATAAAGTCATTTTCAGCCATGCCATCTGTCTGTCGGTCAGACGGTCGGTCCACCACTTTGGTTCAGACTAAAATATCTCAACAAATATTGGATGGATTGTTCTGACATCCATGGTCCCAAGAGAAAGTATCCTAATGACTTTGGTAATCCCTACCTTTTCCACTAGCGCCAACATGAGGTTGACATTTGCGATTCAGAGTGAAATATCTTTGCCATGAAATTTGCTATTCAAGGTCCCCAGAGGATAAATTCTTATGACTTTCGCGATCCCCTGACTTTTCCTCTAGTGCCACCAAGACGTGAGAGAGATTTTTGGTTTTCGATGAAATATCTCAACAAGTACAGTATTGGACAGATTGCCATGTAATTTGGTACGGACATTCATGTTCCCCGGAGGATGAACAATAATAACTTTTCTCCCCTGACCTTTCATCTTGCGCCACCATCAGATTAAAATTTCAGTTTGTCCAACACTTTGGTTTATAACCAAATTCCTGCAAAACTAATGACATTCCCACCAGCCTCAGCTGTACTTTGTGTTTACTGCAAGTTAGCAAATGTCAGCATACTAACACTTTCGACTAAGATGGTGAACATGATAAGCATTATACCTGCAAAAACATCCACATTCTAGCATGCTGATGTTAGCATGTAGCTCGAAGCACTGCTGTGACTAAGTGAAGCCTCACAGAGCAGAGAGAACAGTTTTAGAATAGCCTTTTTATGTAATATTAGGAGTTTCTTTCTTCATTTATCACATCAGTTTTAAAAGCCATCAACCACCGACACATGGTCTGTGGATCCTTGTTCCCTGAGAGAGAGCGAGAAAGAGAGAGAGAGGTTAGAATGAAAGCCATTTGCTTAAACACAGAGCATTACATCATTCCACTTACTTTGCAATACAAACGATATGCAAGCTATCTGTTTAGCATTGGTTGCCTAACCTTAAGTGACATCATGATGTTGTTGAAAATCAAAATGAGAGGTAGTGATTTCTCTGCGTGCTCTTTCCCATCCTGAAATGAAGGATACAGCTTTTGATTTAACATTCATCACTGGGAAGATGTAAGAGTCTGTTTATCTTGCTCCGCTGCTATTAGTCTTTTGTTTGGCTGATGTAATGTACAGCATTGCTAAAGGTGTTCTGAGCACCCAAGGTAGTGTTGCATCTCACACAGAGTTTTGTACGTGATTACAGCAGATCATATGTGAGATACAAACAGGGCAATCAATATATACTGATAAAAAAAAATAACCTCCACATAAATCTTCTGACAGCCATTATTTCCTTCTGTCTCTCCTCAGCATTGTCAAACTGCGGATGAGTTTCTTCTTCTGACTGGTGGGTCAAAGGAAATGCATGATGACCCATTTCAGCCACGGGTGTCTAACTTGTTTAATCTGCTGTGGCCTAAATAGCTGGAGTACAGGGCATCACTAACTCCAGCCTTCTCGGCTGATCACAAGGCAGAGCTGCTGTGCCTGTGACTAACAGCAAATGACCCCTGAAAGCCATAATTGTCAGCTCCTCTTTGTGCACGGCCGGATGGAGGTGTGGACTGACCTTGTTTTCACCTATTTTAATAACCAAGTCTTCATCTAGGAGGGCCAGCTCACTGTCTTTTAACTGCTGCCACCTCTGATGTCGGGAAGGACATTATCAAAGGGAAGCAGAGTGAAAGACTGACATTAAAGAGCTCATGGTCCAATGAACAGAAAGGGATACTCATTTAGAGACAGAAGAAAGTGTGTGCGCGTATGCATTCAGATGAGCCAACATGACACATAGTTCCTTATTTTTGTAGTTTTTGCCATCATTCCTCTTGATAATAATAACCGTGCACCTACCAACTTAATTGCTGAGGTCTGGGAACGCAAAGAACTATTGCTAAAGCATTAGGCAGTGCAAGAAAAGCAAGCAGTCAGATGATCATACAAGTTTTAAATACACCCACACATTAGCCAAATTTATTTGGAAGACAAATGAAGGCAAACAGTAAAATTGTTACCCAAACTGTCTGTTGCAAACATCCATCACAATTTACAGACCAACTTCCTGGTTTAATTTTGACCTACTGTAGTTATTTAGTTGTGCATGGACAGTTTTCCTTTGCAATGTGGGATTATTACCAACATTTTGGGTTACTTCTGAAAAATGTAGTTTAGATAATCTGGGCAAAACTGTTGTCTGATCATTTAACCAATCATTCCTTGCACCGTCGGACTAAGTGACCATGTTCCCATTGCCATAATGGTGAGTGCAATGTTAATCATCACTAATACAAATATGTCAGTGAATCTACAGCAAGTCCAGTTGCCTTTGACCTTTGACTCAGATCTTGTACTTAAGTAAAAGTAGTAATACCACAGTGTAAAGTAAAAGTCATGCATTAAAATATTAAAGTAAAAGTACCAAAGTATTGGAATCAAAATATACTTAAAGTAACAAAATTAAAAGTACACATCATGCAGAATGGCACATTTCAGAATAATGTACATTATATTACTGTTTTATAATTATTAATGCACAACACTTTAATTTTGCAGATGGTAAAGGTGGAGTTAATTTCAACTACTTTCTGCTGGGCAGCTTGTGAATTTTCCCCAGGGATTAATAAAGTTTGATCTTAATCTATAATATTACATAATCATTTATTTATTGATTCTATTTTTATTATTAATCTGTAAAGTAACTAGTAACTAATAAATGTAGTGGAGTGAAAAGTACAATATTTGCCTCTGAAATGAAAAAAGAAGTATAAGGCAGCAGAAACTGGAAATACGCAGGTAAAGTACAAGTACCTCAAATTGTAGTTAAGTACAGTACTTGAGTGAATGTACTTAGTTACTTTCCACCACTGCTTAGTACGCCTAGGTAACTGTTAGAAATGATGGCCAAAACTCCCAAAATAAGTCCTTTAACATATAGGATGAGAAGAGTTCAAGAATTTTGAAGTAGGGTAGTAAGAGGTCAGTACATGGGATTAATGTTTTTATGTGTATTTGTATTTGTGTGTTTATTGAATCATTCCAACACAAAACTAAGTTAGATGTAATCTGGTAGGCCTTACTGCGTGTAGGAAACATACTGTGATTATGTTTGCCATACTATAGCTTAGAAGCCAAACAACACCCTACCTATCCATTATCCATTACCCAATACTTACACTGGCCCTTACTCACATGCACGACACATGGGCACCTGACAGTCCTCTGTAATTTATTGAGAAGCAGGTGGGTGGGTCGAACTAATGAGTGAGCCTATTGTTGAGGATCACCACACTGTCACGGTGCAGGATCGCAGTGAACAGCTCATCCCACCAGCTCTCACGAACGGCATCACACTCAAGTGCTGACAGGTACAGGCCTTTGACCACTCACCTATAGTGCAAAACCACCAAGACAGAAATTAAAGGAGGCATTTTAAAACTAGTCACTATTACAAAAACATTCTCTCTCTCCTTTTGTGATTTTTTTTAAAGCACTGTGAGCTGCAGACAGCTGATGCTCTATAATGTTACCATGCTTTCATGACCAAACCACACACACTAATCATGTGCATTTTTCTCTTTCACGTACAAGCTAACACACACACACACACACACACACGCACGCACATACACATGCTCCTGTAATGCTGTTGTGCCAACAACATCACAGGAACAACTGATGACACTGATGACAGAAAGAATGGAGCAGCGCTGACAGGACGGCAGGCGGTGAACACACTTCTGCAGAAACAGCATGTCATGAAAAATGATACACTGTTCATGGCAGCAGACCTCCAACAGGTGGTATGACAGATGCTGCGGGCATTTATATAGTATATCCAAACTTGTTTCTTCTTATTCCCTTTTCTATGTAATAGATACTTAAGCAAACAAATGTAGACGAGAGGAGGAGGATAAGGATAGAAGATAATTTTGTATTGATATGTGCTCACCCTGTGGCAGTGTAAGGTGTTTGAAAGCTATTAGAAGTGCATGGATTATCAATTCCAACCCCCTTTTGACATATCCTCACCAATAACATTAAGTATGAAATATTTCTTAACCTATACCAAATAGGAGAAATGTTTTACAATGAGGGAGAATATATGTGTTTGTGTTTTGTCTCTTTGGACTGTGTCATATCATCTTCTTCCGAATTTCATCTGTAGAGACGCCTCCAACCTCAGTCTGGGAAACTAGATTCAGATGTACCTCAGATGTGGCAGATAATGTGCCTTGTCAGTATTTCTGAGATAATTATTACCAGCACCATTTAGGTTATAGAGGATGAATATACAGTATATGTGTGGTGTTCTTTACTTGGAGTTCAGTGGTGGTTTTAACGAAACAGGGCTATACATTATCATAATGGGGGTACTATAGCTGACATGCCCAGTACTTCTGTACTAAGTAATCTAATGTTAACCCCCTACCACTGCCTAACTTTGTGCCAATCGAGTGAATACAAAGGCCTGAATTAATGTGAAAAATAAAACAAACTGCAGATTCACTTTTATGTCTTAGAATGCAGGTCACTGACTAGAAATTTGCAAAGCGGTCTCATAATAAAAATGTAGGCAAGCCTTCTAATGCTGTATTCATGTCACACGGAGGGAATGAATTTGCAAATATGCAGCTTTTAAAATCGAGTCGTATCTCTGACCACCTGATGGATGTACTTTTCCCAAAGCTCTGATATATCTACCCTGGCTTTAAAGCTGCTATAATTAATATTTTTATATTAACAATGGATCAAATGACTTTGTGGATGTGTGTTGCTAGTCGCGAGACGAGCCCACAGATAATTACCACCTGACTCTGCAGTCTCCCTCAGCTCTATGGAGCCTCGTAGCATCTTTCACTGCATTGTTTTGGTTTTACAGACCGCAACTTTACTGTTTTGATTCATTCCCACCACTCTCATAATGCAATTTTTGGCCACAGCAGGCAGCTGTTTCCAGCAAAAAAGACTAAAGAAATCTATCCAAACCATTCTGCATGCTACCTGTCCAGCACCAAACGACAGACACAGAGTTAGCAGCTAGCTGGTGAACAAAGTGGAGCAACTAAATAGCCAGATATTTCCCTCAGGAGTTGGTGGAGACCAAAAACAGAGCTAAATAGAGAGTGAATATTGGACACAAACACAACTCCAAATGAATGCTAATGTTGCTCTGTATGTGCTGGATGTGTAAATAGACAACTGTTAGTTAACAAGTTCGCTAACTTAAAAGGTGATAATATGAGAGTGTTGTGTTCACTGCTTGTTTCCACTGTCCCCTGGGGGCCAAAACAACCAGTCATTGCAGATTTAATATTAAATATTTCTTTATTTAGAGCAAATTGGAGAAATGTTTTTGTGATTGTGTTTTACAGTGAGGGAGAATACTGTATGTTTGTTTGTCATATCGTCTTCTTTCAACTTCATCTGTAGCGACGCCTCCAACCTCAATCAGGGAAAGTAGATTCAGATGTACCTCAGATGTGGCAGATAAGTGCCTTGTCAGTATTTCGGTTACAGTTTCAGTTAATTATTACCATTACCCTTTAAGTTGGATGATGAATATAGTATATGTATTAAGTTACTTGGAGTTCAGTGGTGGGCCTGTATAAATGCGAAAAAGAAAACAAATTGATAACATTGCTGATGAAATGTAGGCTGCTAGAAATTTGCAAAGCAGTCTCATAACAACAATGTTGGCAGGCCTATTAATGCTGCGTTCACGTCACACGGAAGGAACATATTTGCCATTTTCCAGCTTATAAAACCAATTTCCAAGTCGTAACTTTGACCAGCTGATGGATGTGTTTTTCCCAAAGCTCTGATACATCCAACTTGGCTTTACATAATATGGAAATATCAGAAAAGCAAACAAACACGGATGGCTTGCGTCAACCAAAGTTAACCATTACAAGGTAAATAAATCCTAATTTAAACCCTGTAGCTCATTTGTGCTCATTTCTGTTTCTGGACTCATTTATCTTCCTCTTGATGTTCAGACAAAAGGGAGAGTCTGTCAGCATTTTATTGTAGGATCCAGCAGAAATTACAGATTTAATTTTCCCAGGTATTGTGGAGGATGTCTAGAAATGGTGTAACTGTGGCGTACCCTACAGAAAGGTCATAAAACACTGCCGTATCTGACCTGCATGCCATTGCTTTGGGGCTGTGGCTGTGACATTGAAGCTGTCTAACGTGTGAGTGCTGCAATTTAGCGTTTATTTTGGGGTAAACAGCATTGCACTTGGCTTTGACACAGCTGCAGGAGATGGCCGTGACTTTAAAACGAACATGATGAGTGAGACCAATTAAAATTCAGGGTCAAAAGTAAAGATCTGAGGATGTGTCACTTACAATGTCACTTCAAAACTGCATTCCTTGCAAAGGCTGCAAAGACATGTTATGAGGATTGTTGAATTTACTCTGACATATTTAGCCCCACTAAACATAGTGTTAGAGGGAAACAAAACAACAAATCTGGCAAAGTATTGAAAGTCAAACAAATATACAGTAAGTTGTTACAGTCAGCGTAGATTTTCTCCTCTAGCTGTGGTTGTGAGCAGTCTGTATATATATTGAGTCTGGCCTGTCACTATATTTCACCCCAAGAGAAATCTAATAACCTTTATATATGCTGTATATTGTTCGGGTTTCTCATAAAAGCATTCCTCACTGGGGTAAGCTTTAATGGCTGTTATTTATATTTGGGCTGGGCAGGTTTATTCTGTGCGCCTACAGAAATCATTACGCGTCCCCTTGGGAAAGGCTATAGCAACGCATGTTTCACCCTGGCAGATGACTCAGCGATAATATGTTTCCCCTTTATCGTTTTTTCCTTTGGTGTGTTATTGGTTACCTTCCACAGGGGTCATTAAAAAACAACTAGGGGAGACCGACGGAGGCCGCACACTGGGGTTTCTTTACTGTGTAATGAGGAAGGGACTACTTTTGATTATTGAATCCACACAGACTGAAGCTGGGGGACTGAAACACTAAGCTATTAAGTATTTAACACCATTTCAGTGTGGAGCGTGTATGGTTTACTGAAAGAAAAATCCACTTAAGGACATTTACACTTTTGGCTCCACTGTTAACAGACTGCCAAGAGATCCTAATCAATAACTTTGTAAAGTTATCAGGAAATGAAGAGCCTTTGTAAAGTTATCAGGGAATGATATCAGAGACAGACTGCAAGCTGAACTGGAAGCACCCAGATGGCTGATTGGCATTTACATCATAGTACGAGCGCATGTGCCTGTGTTCTCTTTCCTTGTGTGTGCAATAACACCTGTGAAACACAAAACAGACAGGTACATAGACATATCTCCATGACATGCATACAGAAAACTTGTTTTATAGTAAAATGCACTCTCCCCCTCTCTTTCCACACCTTTCTACCATCTCTCTGTCACACACACCTTTGACAGGTTTCCTTCAACCAGAAAACTCAAAAAGATGCAGAGGCGCATAAAACACAGGAACATTTTGATTACACGCAACTATATGGTCCATAAAATCATGGCGAAAGCTACTGCTCACTGAAGCGTACACAGTGTTTCAAAGCTGGTTAGGTGAGGTATTCCACTACGGGCTCAAAAAGTGCTGATGGAAGAGAGTGTAATCTTAATTTTAACAGCAAAAGATGATAACCATAATGGATCCTTGAAGGGCTACCAGAAGTACAAAGAGGATCAAACAAAGGTCTGACCAGAGAGAGAAAGGCAAGGCAACATAAAGTGCTTACATAAAAAATGAAAATGCATCAGAACATTTACAAGATGCTGAAAATCTAAATAATTATATGAGATAATATAAAATAAAAATAGAATATTAGCCAAAGGAATTAAAGTTATAGCGTGGTTACAGTGCAAAAATAGCCCCAAACTTAATAAAGCAGTGGTAAACAAAAACGCATTGATTTAGAAGAGGTTAGATTTAGAGCAGACCTCAGATCTATCAGAAATTTGTTCCAGATTTGTGGTGCAGAGAAACTAACGACTGCTGGAGGGTTCGCAACATCGAAGCAGATCAGAGAGGTATTTTGGGCCTTGAGTATTTTAAAATCAATCCTCTAAGATACAAAGAAGAAGAAGAAGAAGAAGAAGTCACAGGCAAACAACCACGAAGGTCTGAATAGCATTTGGGAACATGTACTGTGTTGGTTTACATATTTCACATTCTAATTTAAATGAAACAGATTGGGGCGTGAACGCCCGGTTACTCTTGGTAGGAACTCTATCAGCCGCAATCTGAATGTGCTGGAATGAGATGTCAGATTGCTATGGAGGCGGAAAAACACCATTACATAAGACTAAAACCAAGAATGCCTAGGCCCATCTCTCAGCACTTACTGACTTTTCTGACCCTACCCTGTCTGTGGCCCTCAGCCCCAAGTCCACTGGTTCCTATTAAAGACGTAAATCTTTAAAAGTTATCACAATGTCAATTTTTCTTCAAGTACTTTCATAAAACAGATGGGCATTGTAGTTTTTAACAAACATTACTCAAGCAGGAGTAAATAGCGCATTCATTGAGGACTATTTTCAGCCAGGGATTTGGTGCCAGTGAGTATTTCCAGCAACAGGACGGTGTGAGTGGGATCAACTGAAAATAAAAAATAGTATGGCTTGTTGATGTGTTTTCAGTAGTTATTGGACAACAATGGAACCCTGTGGTACAGAGGAATAAGCATTGAGGTTTTGGGCACACAGACAATTGTTAGTAGTATCAATTCATTGTTGGTTTTGGTCTTTTTATGGGTTTTTTTGACATTAACACAAATATAGAATTTCACCAGACTTATTCTTTAAAGTGATAGTGGAGCCTGCATAATTACGATCACAGATTTTGTGTTTTTCATCATTTTTGGTAGTGGAAGCATGCAGAGAGTGAACAGAAGAGGCCCAAAAGCGGACCCTTGAGGAACTCCATATTTATGTTTACTCACAAAGCAGTCTCTAAAAGGGATTTGAATCAGTTCATGCTGAGTTCAAAGTAGGTTCATTCGCACTACTGCCTTTGGAGTTCATCAATATGAATATTAAAATCCCCAAGTATATATACAGACAGTCAAAAACCAATGCAAATAATAGACAGTAGTTATTCAAAGTCATCAAAAAAAGCTGGCACAACATTTTGGTGGCCTGTGGATGGTTTACAGGGTGATTTAAATAAAAGAGAAAGATATGCAAAAGATGCATATCCAAATGACATCTGCTTGTACTAGTTAATAAGAACAGCTTATCCACCTCTGCTCTCATTCACTCTAACCTCATTCATTAGACTGAAGTTGTGAGGGGCTGATTAAATAATTATAACCAATATACAGTAATTGGTATACATGGTAATTAAAACATGAATTGCACTGGATTTTCCTGCAAATTACATTTAATACAGCAAAATCTAATAAGCTAGAAAAAAAGTGAAGACTATGACTGACTGAGGAATGGAGTGGGCGTTTGAATGCAGCGCCTCGGTGGAATAATAATCTGCATATTGGGGGTAGAGCAGGGACCCTGTTGATCTCAGGCATCTGCTCTTATGTCTAAAAATGGGAAGAGCAACAGAGACACAGGTGGGGCATATTATATACATCATTGCAGTCAGGGAAAGCCTGAGAGCTCCAGTCCAGGTGTCTGTTTTTATTTTTAGCCTTTACTTGAGAGACTTAATGTAGTGTATTCAGAATTTTTTAAGAATGTAATGACCCACAAATTTGGTGAGAAGGCTGCTAGTTGCTACCCAACATTTCGCATTCATGCTGATGTGGTCTTTGTGACTGGGATTCAGAGGTGCAGTCGAACAGGAAATCATTGACATTCATGCACCTGGTCTACCACCCACCTGTCACTGCTGGCAACTGAACGGGCAGCTCACTCACACATCTGTTTACGCTACACATCCAGACCAGGGCCATAAAACTGAAGAGCACACAAGTTGAACAATGTATTTGTGTTTCAACCAGTTCTCTCTTTTTTTTCAGTGTACCGACACCTTCACTGAGCCCCATTTAACAGCCTAAAGAAAAACAAAGCACTGTTTCAAGTTCAATAAAAGTAATTTTATCATCAACAGCCATGATTGAACACACAACACGGATGAACGAAAAACACACCTGTTCATCTGTTCACACAGGTACACCTCTATGTACAACCCTTCACAAAGCACTGTATAACATTTAAACTCGTTGTACTGTAATAAATAAATAAAAGCACAAACATATATACATGGTACTAAAATCACATCAGAATACTGCCACTGCCTTACTGTCCCATTAAGAAACTACAACAGTAATTAAACCAATTAATCTTTTTTTATAGTGTCTCTAAAAAACATCAAGAGACACCTAAAGCATTGGCACAGGGACCTCTTTACACATAAAAATGCCCATGAGAGATAATATGAAAATATACTACATGAATATTCAAGTGTAATAGTTTAGCATTAAGCAAAACAAAAACAAAAATGTTGTCTGAAATGTGAGAATTTTTCATAAAATAATTACATTAGTGCTTAAAATGATTTGACCCAACATGTTTTCCTTCTGTCCATCTTCCTGCTCCCCCAACTTCCTTTCGCTTTTTAAAGGAACAGTTGTGCTCAAAACATGCTTTCTCAGGCTGAATGTCTACGCTCTGATAAAATTGGCATATCAGCACGGCTGCAACATCTATCTTAAAAACCACAACAGCGTATTTCTCTTAACAAGAAAAAACATGCTTCAGATAAAAAGAAATAAACGATGGCTACAGGCAGCAAGTCTGAAAAATGTAGGGCTGATGCTGTCGCGCCTCATCTTTCAATCCTAATGTTTTGTGCTTCACGTTATGCTCGGCTTGTAAATAAACAGAGCCTGTCTGATAAATGGAAGAGGGGCAGTTTACGCGACGCCAAGACAATCGGCCACTAGAGAGATGCAGCCTGATGTTTCGTTGATATTGGGTATACGCCTTTTCTCCTTCTGTGGTAAATTTAATAAATAGAGTGCTCGAGGGACGAGATATGTGGGACCTGAGAAAGAAGAACAGTAAGAAGCAGAGTGGGGTTGGAGGGAGGTTAGGCTGCAGGCACCCAGTCAATAAAGACCACAAACACGCACACACACACAAAAAAAAAAGATAACCCTCAGAAAATAAAGAGACATCGAACACCCAGTGGGGCCTCGAGCTAAGGTGCATGACACATGTGAGATTGAGTCTGAAATAACCTTGGTTTCTTTATTTCTGTTTCTCTCTCCATGTTTCCAGTAACTTTACACTTTACAAAAGAGACCACAAAATCAATCTTTCAAAAATATTAAAAAAGACAAGCACGACAAAAGACTGTAAAAAAGAGAAATGCTTTCTGGATCCACCCTGGATCCTATCCCGATGCTTCATGAAGGTCTTTATCTTTTTCCAAGGGCTGCGTTGGCTTTTCAAGAGTCTCGAATGTATCAACATTCAGAGGTACACAATGGTTTCCTCACTGCCCTCCTCCCCACCGCTGTCAGTCTCCAAGGAAACCAGTGCGCTGAGGTCCAGCTGAGGGTCACTGGGATGCGGGAGCACCGGATACGGGTCAGCTCCGCTTGCTGTGGACGACCAGGTCTCCCCGATGTAGCTGTGACTGTTACGATCTGAGTGGGCACACAAAAAAAACACAATTATATATATACAGTATATGCTCTATGTCGAAGAAATGCAGCTGACAGCAGATGATAATATATTGACCAAATTCAAACTAAAGAGACTTCATCATTTACTGATAAATAATCACCAGGATGGGACATGTAGCCACTTGTTTAATGAGCTCAGTCTAATTGTTTATCCCACTCATCTAATCACCAACTGCATATAGATCAACCGCAGCTGCTGCAGCTCAGCCTGCTGCTCCCTCCTGCACCGGAGCATGCAGACTGAGAATGAAAACAAAAAAAGATTTTCACGCTATCCATCATTCCCCCTCTACTTAGAGGTGTCACTTTTATCATTATCTTTGTCAACGTAATCAATCGTCATGGTCGGGATTCGACGGCACCTGCCTCCTCACACTTGACGGTTGAAGAAGAGATGAGGAAACGAGGGACCCGGAAACAAGGAAGGATGAACAAAGTTCTTAGTGAGAGCAGCCTTTCAACCAGATAACAAGGATTCAAACCTTTGAGTTGGCAAACATATGGCCTGCTGAAGTGTTTGTGAGCAAAATACATCCCCAGCGTCAGAGGGGTTCCCCACAAGGATCAATAACATAATTGTTCAATTAAAGGAGGTCTGAAAAGATTTGTTTTTATGGGTGGTATCTAGTTGAAAGTGTGTGTCTCTTACATTTGTGTGCATGGTGGGTGCTGTCTAGCATTAGGGCAGGTGTGCTGTCATGGTAACAGATGGCGTGAACTATAAATTGCCTCATTGTGTCCCTGTAGGAAAGTGTCTTTGATGTGTTTGATTAATTATATAAGAGTCTGTTAGCCGCCATATAGGCCTGGCCTCTGATAGATGAGACATCAGTGTGCAGCCAGATGATAAAAACACTCCATCTCTGTCTTAAGAGCCTTATCCATGAAGTAATACGATTTTAGCATTATTAATATGTTACAGCACAGACAGCAAATGCATGCTATTTAAAGAAAGCAACAAAAAATATCAATTTGTTATAGCTGCAGAACATTTGTTTGGCCCTAAACATTTGTGATGATGCTGAATAAAGGGGTTATTTTCTGTCTACACCAATGAAATGTAACTAGCAATGTTAAGATGTATAAAAATGCTGATGATATGTTTAGTTGGTCTGTTTTGTAAGAATGGCAACTGTGATTACAACTTATTCACATATACAGTATTACTCCCCAACACCTGTAAACAGACTTTGATGTGTAAAGTCTGTGGAGTTCCCCTTTAACAGTTTCAAGTATCTAGGAACATACAGTGACAACAAACTGAGCTTCACAGACAAATGTTGATGTCATGTGTAAGAAAGCGACTATTTCTTATTAGAAAATGAATGGGTTTTGATGGTCAGCCAAAATGTTCTGGAAAAATAGGGTATATCAGTTATTTTAATGTGTGTGTTTAATATGTCAGTCTGATATGGTATATTAAAGCACTAAAATATCCCCATGCTGGGAAATTCCATTAAATGGTACCAATATTTGCTGATTATTTCTGATGCATTGTGTTTATTATTTTTATTGTGTTCATTGACAAATTTCCTGCTCTGGTAGGACAAAAAAAGTTCTGTTTTATTCTATTTGATGCTAGTGGTGATCTCAATATTGAACACAATAATCATTAGTATCATTTAGCCATTACTGTGCAGCCCGATGCTAAGTCACAGATCAGGTTTGTGCATCATGCAGGACTTTATACAAGGCATACTGTAAAGAGCACCAGTTTCATCTCTCTTTTCTTCCTCGACCTACTCACGATGCCCACATCCTTTGTATGAAAAGGTGAGCAACAAAAAACCTGAGACGACTCATCAGATGAGTTGAAAATTCCATC
Organism: Macquaria ambigua; assembly: GCA_008360985.2. Classification (NCBI taxonomy): domain Eukaryota; kingdom Metazoa; phylum Chordata; class Actinopteri; order Centrarchiformes; family Percichthyidae; genus Macquaria; species Macquaria ambigua. Next base: position 134,784 of record VMKM01001232.1, on the reverse strand, counting down.
CAACTGGTTCCCCAAGATTGCATTGTGCAGGAACAAATTATGGAAATCCACTCAATGAAAAAAAGGGTGTGTATTTGTATGTGTATGTGTGTGTGTGTGTGTGTGTGTGAGTGTGTGAGTGCATGAGAAGAAATCTTCACATGCTCAGGTGAGGATGAGAAGCGAGATCGTGTTTTGAGCCACGTGACGGCACAATGGAACATTTGCATCTGAAAGACATTCCTTTTCTTTTCTCACAAAAAAAAGAGAGAGATACCAGGTTCCTCCACATACCAGGCAGCGCATGATCCTGTATGAGGTAAAGGAGGTCATAAAGTCTGAGATTGAGCATAAAATACTAAAATGACTCCTTATAGAGGTTTAAATCTAACAGGGAATTATGTGAAGATTGGGGAATATTATTCAGTGTCATCGCAGGCCCTCGTGGGATCCACCGAGGAATGCATTGTGGGTAGATGTCAGCTGGAACGCACCCTGCGTTGTAGATTGTAGCCAAGTATACACCCCAGGCTTGTTAACAATTGACTCAGGTTCCACTGGGGCTTGTGTGTGCTCAATAACGAGGAAAGGTTAATAAGCTGATCAATGAGGAAGAGATTGTGCTGCCTGCTACGGCGGGTAAACAATACCAGAAACGCTACCTCAGCTGCAGCCAACACATGTAACCTGTAATTTTCCCTGCCTGCTGTGAATATGAGAATGAGCTTGTGCATGAATGGATTAGGAATGGGGACGGGCAAACGTGGGAAAGTCGCTGACACCTCGCGAGTGAAACACAGATTAATACTGCATCTCTCATTCCCCTCCTCCTCGCCCTGATGCGATGACAAGTCATGCCGTAATGAGTTTTATAAAGATTTTTTTTAGATCGATGTCCCAATCAGTCAGCCATCGCCTGTGAACTGTGATTCACATGCTGTTGTCTGCCCTGCCAGTCGATAGATAGAGGAACCATTGATTTTCTTTTCCTTTGGCAGGCGAGGGCCCCGGCTGGCTGCTGGTGCTGGTGCTGGTGCTGGTGCAGGTGGAGGTGGTGGGGAGTGGGGAGTGGGGAGGAGGTGGGGGCCGTTTCTTTGTCAGGAGACACTGATTAACTGAGAGGAAAGACAGACAAGGCCTCACCGGGGATACGGCCTTGAGAGCTGAGTGTGTGTATGTGTGTGTACAGTATACTCTCACACACACGGGCGAAACCAGAGCAGGCGGAGGGTTTGTTTACATTCTCACAGGTAGCAGATTTCTCAGTTATGTTGAGCAGCAGGGACAGTATGATAACTGCGCGCTACTGTCCAACACCAGAGGCACTTGAGCTGCGTAATATCAAGCCATTAGCACTAAGATACAGGATATTAAACATAACCACTAATGAAAATTAGTAATTGAGCTATACTTGATGCATTCATTAGTGGATTTTTCTAAGCCAACTTACTTCCCTTCACAGATGGTATCTGAAAGCAAAGAAATAGCTTAGGAAATTAATGTAGTTTACTGCTCAAAAATCCAATCAGAACATTTTCTTCATTTAGATTTGGTTTCTACCTTGTTTTGCTCTTAAAGTGTGTCTACACCAGAGCTGCAACAATTCATTAATTAATTAATCGATAGATAGAAAAATAATCGGCAACTATCTTGATAATCGATTAATCGTTTAAGTTGTTTTTCTGACACCTGTGATGCCGGGTCACAAGTAGACTCTGCTTTATTTTAAGGGTTCACAAGCCAAAAAGTTTGACTTACATGATGTTAAACTGAATAACTTTGGATTTGGGACTGTTTGTTGGACAAAACAAGATATTTGAAGATGTCACCTTGGGCTTCAGGAAATTGCAAAACTATTGTCTGACATTTTGTAGATCAAATGATTGATCGAGAAAATAATCAGCAGATTAGCTGATAATGAACATAATCATTAGTTACAGCCATAGTCTACACACCAGACAGAGCAAAACATAGATGAAACCATCCCATATAGCATGTATTATAGTAGCAGTCCTCACAAGCCCCCAGTTGCCTTGTGATTTTTGTGTTTTGCTTTAAACTTCCCCTTTAAAACAGACGATAAAACACTAACTTGGCGGTAAGTCTTACCACTGGGCGTGTGCTGCAGTTCCAGCCTTCCTGCAGGGCTATAGAGATATCCCGTCCCCATCACCCATCCCTGGGAGTCTGAGTGGGGATCGTGGGGAGTCTTAGCTATGGGGGGCTGTCTGCCGCTGGATCTTGCCAGCAGGGTGTTGAGACAATTGTGCGCGCTGGGGTCGTGTCTTTTGTGGTGGACGTGGCGGTTGTTGACACTGGTGCCGGCAAACGCAGCCTCGTTCACAAACACGGAGCCGTTGCCGGCGTGGTCTCTGGACTGGCTTGGTGCCGAGTCCTGAGGGAGAGAGCAAATGTCACGGTCACATTCAGCGACAGAGCTGAAAGATGAAGATCAGGAACACAGTGAACAGACACTCAGATGAAGCTCATATTCTTGCCCGGATGAGAGCTTCTAAAGAATAGACGTTGATGATTGGATCGTTTCTACACTATGAAACCATTCAACAACGCACCACCATGAGGGAAATACATTTTATACTCTATGTCAACAGGCAAAACCTATAAAAAGCTATGTTATTAGACCTTTAAATCAATTTTTCTAAAACTGTAATTTAAAAAAAATTACAAGCATTGTTCACCCAAAATCAATTTTCCCACTTACCTCTAGTGGTATCTAGTATAATAGATAGTAGATATAAAAATAATTATTATTTTTTTTTGTCCACGTTTTGAGATATCTGTCTCTGAGAGGCTGTGAGAAATCACATACTCTGGATAATATACAGACTTCACTGTTTTAATAGGGACTATTTTTTCAGTGGAAAGCGGTTCGAATGAAATCTGTTCACAGTGTGTTCTGTGGATTGTCCTGAGTAATGGAGAGGCTATTTCTGAAAAGACACTTTGCTGCTGAATATTTCCAAATGTCATTTTTCAATGCTTTTAGCACCACAAATGAATCTCCATTGTATTGGTGTAGAGGTAAAACTCTCAGAGATGGATATCTCAAACCCTGGACAAATAAAACTAAAATTGCATAATCAGCTACAACTAGAGGTAAGTGGAAAAAAAAAAGTTTAGTCATTTGGGTGAACTGACCCTTTAATGTACGGTGAAAGGCGTCACCGCTGCAGCTTCCTTAAGGCTGCAGCCCCCTCCTCCCTTCCTCTCCCAATGCCCCCTCTCTCCTGTCCCATCTTCACATCAACGGCCGAGTGGAGGCAGCGCAGCTAATTGGAAACGACCTGAGAGCCGGTGTGTGTGTGTGTGTGTGTGTGTGTGTGTGTGTGTGTGTGTACGTCATTCATTCTGTCTCTGACCCTGTGAACTGCTGCCTCTGGCTAAAAACATTAGCAGGGGAACATTAGGACCTCCGCTGCCTCCGCACGCCTTTGTCAGACCACTGCCTTTAACGCAGCCTCCACACTCACTGAAATAGATGAATGGAAATAAATAAGTCTGCAAAAAGCCAGGAGAGCCTCATCACGTCTGGACTGTCAAGGCCCGAAGGTGGTGTGTTAATTAATGAGGGAGAGAGAGAATATTGTAACACGAGTCTGCTCATTTGTCTGTCCACTCGAGTGCTCTCTGTGTGCGTCTTTTGAACAGACACACCTGCTGAACTGAGCAGCACAAAGCCGTATCCAGCAGAGGCTCACATAGATGTATGTGCTATATTAGTTTCACCACTGCTGCTTGTGCGTGCGAGGTACATTGAGACTTAAAGGGCACGGAGAACAGTGCACCCTTTATCCTCCATGCCTTCCAGCTGCGGGGGACATTTCACTGTAGTGCTTTTCAAACAAAGTGTCAATAATTTACGTCCTTTCGCACACGATTGATTGGTTTCTTGGGCTGCGTGCCTCTGGTTTTAATTATTTTGTCGGAGCTTTTATTTGCAACGGTTTAATTATCATCAATCATTAAGATGTTTATTGGTAAGTGGAGCTGCTGGAGCACTAAGACAAATGATGCTGAAATTGCTCTCATTATCGCAGGTCGTATATCAAGAGGGGATTGAGCTGCTCTGTGTAAATGAGTGAACCAACGTAACTCAGGCTGATAGCTGTCTGAGAAAAGCTTCTCATTAATGACTTTAGCCGAGAAATACTCCATAAACACTGCATATCTACCTCACACTCGTGTCAGGGTGAAGAGCTTTAGTGAGGAGCATTACTGAGCCCTCCACTAATGCCTCAGATTAAATCACAAATTATTTTAAAATCCATAGACAGAAGAAACAGTTGTCAGTTGTGTGCACCCCCCCACCTGCTGCCCATCCAGAGGGATGACCATGTGAGGAATCACAGTGGATAGGCTCCTCTGCCGGCTGTGCCTCCAGGTCTGGAGCAGCTTTTGCTGGTTCTCCAGACGCTCGCGCTCCCTCTCCACATTCCTCTGGCCCTCCCTGAGCCGCTCCAAGCTCTGCTGGTACTCCTCCAGCTGCTCGTCCAACTCTTCCCTCTCGCGCCTCAGCTTCTCCGCCTCCAGGTGGCACTGCCTCTCCCTCTCCTCGAGCCTGCTCTCCTGCTCCCCCTGCTGGCTCTCCCTGGCCTGGCACTCCCTCTCCCAGCGTTCCTTCTCTTGGCGCAGTCGGTCCTGGAGCCGCTGAGCCGCCACCACCTCCTCCTTCCGCTTCTCCAGGTTACGCTGCTTCTCCTGTTCTTGTAGGGTGTTGCCCCGGGTGCTCAGAAGGTGCGGTCGTTGGGCGCGGGGGGAAGGGCGCCCGGTGTCTTGGAGGAGAAGCCTCTGGACCTCGTAGCAGCTGTCCTGGATGGTCACCGTGGCCTGGCACAGAAAGGGAAGGGCACAGAGATGGGTTTCATGAAAATGCAAAGGCTCAACAACCACATCATTAACCACATGTGCATCCTCACAACAGCCAGTAAGAGAAGGTGATTTGAATGGCAAAATGTGACGGAAATTATGATTAGGCTCTACTGGGTGTCCTGACTTTTTATGTGTCAAGGCAACAGCTCTCTCCACCTGGTGAAATGATCCCACGCCACTGGTAGAACTGTGGTTTTCATACTTAAGAAGGAATACAGAACTTTGAATATGAAAATATTATTATAACACTCACACACATATAACACTCACACAGATAGGCAAGAGTGTGCACACACATGCCCCTATGCAAATACACACACATTTTCTCTCTGCACAAATTTACATTTTATACCAAAGAGCAGTGTGTGTGTGTGTGTGTGTGTGTGTGTGTGTGTGTGTGTGTGTGTGTGTGTGTGTGTGTACAGTGAAACAAAACACCCTCCTGTGTCTCTCAGCAGAAAAAGATCAGTAGGATTCTCGCTCCTTTGCTGCCTTTGGCTTCAAACAGCTGAGCGCAATGTTGGTTCTGTTTACTGAACCTGTACAGGCATATTCATCTTGACTGAGTAGGACACTAACATAGCATGTATATGATCTTAGTGAGAACAGAAGAGGTTTGTTTGTTTGCTGATAATAATATAATAATATAGCTGAGGGCTGTGAGCAGGATAAACTGACTATATCAAATAATGCACTCACCTGCAGACTGTAGAGTAACTGGGTCAGGCTTTGGACACTTTGAGCAACCTGTTAATGGACAAAATCACACACAACATGCAGATTAACAAGCCTGCTGTGTTTTTCATGCATGAATATTGAGGATTTCGTGTAAATGTCTCTAAAAAAAAGTCCAAATATTTTCCTCTCATGCCAAGCTAAAGGAGAGTCAAAATTGGAAGTTGCATTCACGCAACATTTGCGCCCCCTTGAGGCCGCAAGGTGTCCTACCACACTGTTTATGGTTAAATTATCACATTGCAGTGCAGAAAATGATTCTCTCTTATCGGAGTCATTTACCTCACAGGTCACAAAAAGCTGCAGACGGTAGCACAACTGTGGTATCGTAATTGGAATAACTCTCCATATGCATTTTTAATGGCGCAATACCTTTGGGAACTAAATGGACTTCTTCCTTTATTATGGGCTTATCAATGATTCATCCCATTAAGACTGAAATGTAATTCTAATAGACTGTACTGAATTATTAAAACAACTGTTGGCAATCTTGAGCCACACATCTGTGAAGAAATGGAAAGAGGTGACGTTCAGATGCAGGCTGTAAGAGGCTATATTGACCTATAATACCTCTGCAGCACCACTGTACCTCCACCATCACAACTACAGTAATGGGAAAAACATTACATCATATTGCTGCATCAATATTTAACTCAAAAAACACCTATTTAATTCACAATCTTCATTTATATCACAAGATTATACAAGAAGCGCTATAAGCTAAATACATTTTATATACCAGAAAGAAAGTGTGCTGTACCTTGGAGTCGACGTCATTCGTGTCTGTGTTTCGCAAGTGAGTTGGGGACTGAAGCACAAGGGCCTCAGTCCAGCCCCCCTCGCTGGCCTCTGGGTTTTCAGGTGAGGCCTCAGAGTCTGAGGGGGACTGTACAAGTGGAGCAGGTCTGACAGGAAACACAGAGTCTGTGTCGGAGTCCGGGCTGCGACTCGACGGAGAGCAGGCCTTGGATGACAGAGTGGCTTTCAGGTTCTCAGCTGGGAAACAAAAACAACACAAGTGTGAAACTAAGTGTGCTGTTCAACTAAAACCATTAAATATATATGTATATATATACACAGTATATATAAAATAGACACTGAGAGTTCTATTGGAAAAACATAATATAATACATATAATACAAATCCACAATTGAAAATCCTATAAAAGGGAGAAAACAAATGCTAGTGGCAGTGTGGTAAAAAAATAAAATAAAAATGGGCTTCTGTGTTTGGCCCTTTAATTTATAAATTTATAAAATCCTGGATACAACAACTGGACTGTAATTGTCAATGAAATAAACTGTATTTAGAAACGGATCTTTATCCTAAGATAACTACATGAGCAATATATAAAATACTGGGAGAAAAAATAACTATGTATATGTACTGTATATACGCCTGTAAGATCACATTACATACGTCATTGATAGATCCTGTTACTGTTACTGTAGTATTGTGTTGCCCATGTCAACCCACTCGTGCAGCTTGAAAACATTAATAAAATAACGTTGCAAAAAAAAAAACAAGACTGCATTTCTGCATTAAATGGAAAGATGTTTGACATTACCTACTAACTGATTACTACATTTAGCTTAAACTTCCCATATTTAGCATTTATAAGCAGCACATAAACATTAAGTAAATGGACACACTATAACACACTATAATGTAGTTGAAAGTAGGCATATGTGTGTTTATTAATGAAATATCTCCTGTGGACATGCATAAGTATCTTCTGAGCATGACAGATAAAGAATGACAATATAGTAAAACACAGTTGAAGAATATAAAAAATATAAATAATATAAAATATGTCAATAAAATAAGTTGTTGACAAATATTGTACGTACAATACTCACATTATTGTTCTGTGTTTTCAAAAAGCAAAAAACAAACAAAAGTGTACTGTATGTCTGTGTTTGTTCCTGCAGTGTGCAGTATATGTAAAATCTCTCACCCTCCTGCAGAGCTGCAGCCAGCAACACGGCAGCGGGGGGCGGCTCCTCCGAGTGCGGCGTGACGAGCAGTCGCGGTTCGACCAGCGAAGCGTCCGTCCTCCCACTCAGAGCAGAGAGCTCTGCGTAGACCTGCAGCTTCTCCTCCAGGCTGGAGCAGATCCGCTGGTCCTGGCTCATCAGACTCTCTGATACACAAGTTCATGGGTTTCACAGATTCAGTATTGTAAAACGTTAACACAGGGGGAAGAAAATATTCAAGACAAATAAATTATAGCGTCAGAGGTTTCCAAATACCTTGAAACTTCTGGATCTTCTGAGTACGAGCCTCAGCAGCTCGCCTCTCCTCTTCAGATTCACTCGTGTATTCCTCTTCTTCCTCCGGACAGCTGAGCAGAGAAATCGGTAAAGTTAATAAGGTTAGACTGTTCACAAATGGTGAAATTTGAATATGTAGCTTGCACACACAGAAACGTATAAAACACAGACTCATACACACCTCTCTACAGCCTCTCTAATGAGCCTCATCCAGGTGTTTCGCTCCTCTTTGGACGACGTGTGGACCTCGTACATTTCTGGCCCGGCGGCTGACGCGCTGATCAAAAACATCCCTCTCTCTTCATTTGCTACTTCTCGCACTATTAACTTCTGCAGTGCGATGACTGGAGGCTTCTGATCCTAAGGCACATTAAAACGTGTGGAGGAATAATATAACACATGATGAGATCAAATAGAACAGGTAATAGGGTGTAACGTCATAACAGAGACCCAGCTGGTTGTCTCTTTGAGATCAACCCGGTGTAATTAATGTGTGTGCGTACCACAGCGGCAAACGTATACTTCTGGTCTTTTTCTTGCAGGAAGATGAGCGTATCTATGAGAAGGAGCGCCAGGACATCTATGGAAGTGAGGATAAGCAGAAAAAAAATGTTAAAAGGATGCAAAAAATAACATATCAATCGAACGACTAAGTATATGTCGGTGTCACCTTTGAGTCGACCAGTGGCAGTCTTCCACAGAAGCAGGCCCTGGTGTTTGAGCGTTTGTCCCGGCCCCATCATGTCCTGCTTGCGGAAGGTGTGGCCGCTCTTCAGCTTGGTCGCGCTGCGGTTCTCCATGCGGTTCCACACTTCCTGTAACCTCTGATGGCGCTCGTATTCACTGACGCTCAGGTCCACGGCTGCTATCACCTCTCGAATCTGAACCAGAGCTTTCGAAATGTCGGCGTGCTCCTCTGTTTCCTCTGAGGGATCAGGAAGGAGAAAAACATGAAGACTGAGAGCAGAGATATCTTGTTTTACTTGTATGTTTTCAACTGAAATAATGTATATTGTGCTGTTATTGACAAGTACTTAGCTTTGTGGACCATATGACCATGTAGCCAGCAGAGGGCAGCAGACGACTGACCTTGAGTATATTGTAGGATCCTCTCCAGCAGCACTGGGTACTTTGTAATCCTTTGGGTTACCAGCAAGATGCACTCTGGGATCTCCCTCCGTCTCACCAAAGAATTATTACCTTGTTGCTTGGAAAAGTAACATCAAGAGTTATGCTACGTCTCCCTGAGCAGACTGAAAGTGATGCTTTTATTTTATAACTGGTTGAAAGCAAGTTACACGCAAAAAAAGATGCTCTGGGAAGGTTAAGTACCTTTATGAAGTTCTGAAATCTCTTGTTATGCTGCTGGAGCTCTTTGAAAAAACTGACCGCTTCGTTGTGGCGACTGCAGAAATCTCCATATACCTGCTTCATTTTCTCTTTATTCTCATCTGAAAACTGCAGAAAAAAATACACACACACACACACACACAGTGATTCACACCCTCACTGGTTTCCATCTGTTACACTTAAGAGAAAGGTAGTCCCAGAAGACCAGCTAACCTGTTGGAGCAAGACGTCTCCTATTCGCTGGATGAGGTAGTTCCTGTGTCCCTGGGGCTGGGCTGAGCTCTGTCGCCGCTCCTTCATGGCAGCGAAGAAGGCATGGTGGAAGAGAAGCAGCTGGTCCAGACAGGGGAAGACCCGCTCCACCGCTTCTGTATCGAGCTGCACCTCCTCCTTCATACCTCGCCGGAAAACCTCGGCCATGATGTGTAGCGTCTGGAGGTGGTGAAGCTCAGTCTGCATCAGCTCTGCATCACAGGTTCAACATGTAGACATTCAATGCGTGTGTCACGTAAAAACATGGATCATATCGCGCCAGAAAGCTTAGTCTGTTATCAATCAGAGCAATTTTACAATTACGAAACAATTATATGTGGTTACAGTCATTTTATATATGAGATACTGACACTGGCAGAAAATGACACATTCCAGTGGTCTGCTTTCACAACTCTGACATCTGCTTACCATAGATAACATCCTGCCTCTTGACAGCTCGTTTGTCCTGCTTCTTGCAGAACTTGTGGTCGACTGTCAGACTCCACGACTCGGCCTCGTAATCCACAGCATCAGCCGACATGTCGCTGTGGATAAATGCGTCCATGCAGTCTATGGAGAGAGATTAAATGCCAGGATTCAGTTCCATTAATCAGCGTTCATAACATTTACTGAAGAGAGACAGGGCTTTTAACTTTCAACCATCTCAATTTACTTCTTTATCCCTGGGGCTAATTATATGGAGAGAAATTAGTCTCAATATTGTATTATGTCAATACTGAGACTAATTTCCCATCAGACAAATATTTGTGTTTTTTATTTTTAAAAATAAGTCCATGGCATTTTCTATGCGGCCAGTCTGTTTTTTTAACTATTACCTGGTGAGACTGTGATGCATAGTCAGCAGCTTATTTGCATTTTCTTACTTATTACTAGACGGTTTTCTGAGCTGTGCTGGTTGTAAAAAGACCTTGTAAACTACAGTGGTCAGCATCTTCTCGAAGAAGGAAACCCAGCAATGTTTGGGTGCACGAGGACACAAATTTCATGTAAAAATTGGAAACCAATCAGCTCCTTTTAGGTATTTTTCTGTGGAAATCTGTAAAAAGTGAAAACAATGAGCCTTATTCATGTCATACCTTCTCCAAAGGATGAGTCAGTGGAGGTGGAGGACATTGGAGTCGGCAGGAGCTCTTCTGATCGGCTGGTCGCCTTCCAGGCATCAGACTCTGTCTCTGAACTCTCACTGAGCCGACTGTTACACAGAGACGAACGTTATTACCCCCAATTTTTTACCAATATCCCCACATCATATTATTTAGTTTATAAAGTCTGAGAGCTTTATGACCTGTCACTGTTGGGGAAACTCCCGGAGAGGGGGCATGGCTGGGTCGCAGTCATGACAGGTAGAGAGTTAGAGATGGGGATCACACACTGAGGAGGGCTGTCTCTCACTGTGAAATCTGTGGCAGAAGCAAAGAGAATTAACAATAACCACCCACCGACCTCAACGAAACATTACAAACAGGAAATTTCACACACAACACGGTTAAGAGAGCCTGACAGCAAAATAGTTGGTGACCGTCGACCCTTGTGTTGTAAACTCACTCTGTGGGAGGGATGCTGTCCTGTTCTTCACCATGGTAACCGCATACTTATCCTGAAGTTTCTAAGTAATACAAATGAGAGAGGCTGGTTACAGCATATAAACAACTGACACAAGGACAGGCACAAGTAGAGATGAGTAGTAAAAAACATTTTTTATTCTGTTATTTCAAGACAATACTCACCTTCAAACATGGGGGGACAGATTCCTTACAGCCCTTATGGACGATAGCTGTGCAACCTGGGAAAGAATGATATTTTTAAGTTTACATATGTGGAGTTTTTGCAAACAAAATAAATGTAAGCTTCTTGGAATTACGTTATTACTTACTGGAGCAATGCAACAGGTCCTTTCCAGATGCTGGTTTCTCACACACCACACACACGGTGGGGCCTAAACAGGAGCCTGTGTTGAACCGATGTCCGTTCAGCTGCCTATCCTTGGCCTCTCTGTCCTTCCCCTTCCCCTTGGAAAACCATGCCGGAGACATAGGCGTAAACGAAGAGGCCATACAGACAGAGACCAAACGTGACTGACAACTACAGCTAAGGACTCTGAGCAAAGCAGGCCTTAATTCATATTTCTAAAAACCAGGGTGAAGATCTTTGTCAGGTTTCTATTTGCAGAGTAAACTCTCCCACGAGCCTGGAAGGAATCCCCGCATTTTTTCCAAACCGTAAGAAAGTCCACGCACAAGGAAATGGAGCACAGCATAAACAACAGTTGCTGGTTGGGGAGGGCTTCCAGTCTCTGTGCTGACTCAACAGCAGAGGATTAATCATTAAAAGGAAAGAGGATAGACACCATGTTTGGGTCTGTCACCCTGACCTGAGTTATTCCCAGAAACATTTCCTGGTTGTGGCTCCGAGAGAGTCACAGACTCCTAACCTGTGTCTAGACCTGGGATACTGGCCTGTACAAAAGTCTTATAATATCCAATAGCATAAATACTTCTATAAGCATATTGAACTAGCGTGGACTGTTTGTGGTTTGCGTTTACCTTGGTCTTATTGCGTGTACTGGACATCCTGCTCTTGAGAAAACTGAAGGTACGAATGACTTTGTACTTCTCTGACTCCACCTTTGTTGGGATGTTGTACTTGTCCAACTCCTCCTCTTCAATTCTGAAGGAAAATTAAAATCATGTCAGTGCAATGTGCTACCTTGCATTTGCGTTCCATAACTTACAACACAAAATTCATTGCTGGTTTGCAGACATGTGTTAGTTGGTAAAGTCACGCCTTCCTGATGTTCTTCTTGCTGAGTCTACAGGACAACAAGAGCAAGCTTGTGTAGGTGCAGGCAGAAGGTCCATATGAGTGTGAAAAGTACAGCTGTATATTCTTATATGCTTATAGTACACAAGCATATAACTGCTGAATGTAATGAAATGACCAATTAATATGTAAAATACATTTAAACACATAATCTGATGTTGTACAGCGTGTCCTTTCTGGTAAAATGAATGTCAGGGAAAGCAAATGAACATAAATTCTGAACACAAAAAAATCATTTGTTAGTCACTAAAATGTGGCAAAAAATGTGTTAATTCTCTGCAACTCTGGCCTGTGAAAGTAAATTAAAATTAATAGAGTTGTTAGAGGCTACATACATGCAAAATGACAATTACAGACTTTTGGTGCATATTGTTAAAAGACACCTCAATTATTGTTCTGCTGTTAGAGGAGAGGAGACAAGATGAGAAGAGGAAATGAGGAGAGGAGAGGAGAAAAGGGGAGTATAGGAAACAAGGAAAGGAGAGGAAAGGAGTGAGAGAAGAGGAGAGGAGAGACTAGGTAAGGAGACGAGAGGAGAGGAAACCAGCAGAGAAGAGGAAATGAGGAGAAGAGAGGAGACTAGGAGAGTATAGTAAACAAGGAAAGGAGAGGAGAGGGAATATGAAACAAGGAAAGGTGAGGAGGGGGATCAAGGAGAGGAGAGGAGTCAAGGAGAGTATACGAAACAAGGAAAGGTGAGGAAGGAGATAGAGGAGAGGAGATGAGAAGAGGAGGTAGTGTTTTGCTGTCAGGCGGTAAACGTGCTTTAAGTTTTGGTTAGGGTTAGTTTGTTTGAAGTGGACGGTTAAGGAAGCTAGAACAGTCAAACAGGGGTCGACCCCCCACCCCCTCACACATACTCTTTGAGGAACTCAGACAGGGTGAGATGTTGGAGGGACTCTGCCAGCTCCATGCTGCCCTCGTCATCAGCAGACTGGGCTCGTTTACGGAACCTAACCTCCCTGTAAAGAACAGCGCACACACACACGGACACACACTTGACATTTCAATGCTGATGAGAAGCCACAAAGGCTAAGAAGACAGACATGATGGTTGTTCACTCCACACACAACAAAACAAACATAAAGTGCTCAGTTCAATCAATGGGAGATAATAAGCAATAATGCTTTTTGCTCTTTTACACTTTTATCCCTGTTTATGTCTGGTATTTTCCACTAGGGGGAGCTACTGAAGTGTGGCAGTTCAATTGGGGTATTTATACTGTACATCAAGTGGCAGACAGAGGCTATATAAAACACTATGTATAACACTTTTTGTCATTATTTTATACTAGATTCAAGTCATAAACCATAATTTGTTTGTGCATTGTAACATACAGTACATTTACTATGCGCTGGACACGTATGCAGCTGGTCATGTCTGAAAATAAGCTACACAGGGGCAAGATGACACTATAAGTCATAGATGACAAACAGAGCAAAAGCACTGTGCATCAAAAATACAGGGCTGAAAGTAGCTCAGGGTCACGCTGATATCTGTTGTCACTGGAAAAAAACCCAGAAAGGATCAACGCACGTAAAAAGCAGCTCTGCTTCACAAGGACAAAAGAGCTTCATAAAAGACGGCAGCAAACTTCAGAGAGCGCCTGCTGTCACCACGCAACCTGGTCGTCATGGTTACCCACATATGTAGCTCCTGGCACCGGGGATTACATATTTGATGAAACGTACTGTCATTTTAATTAAGAGCAAAATCCCCAATGAGGGAGGCCAATGTGAAAGGCTGAGTCATTTAGTATTAGGACAGAGAAACACTGAAACTCATACGACAGAAAAAGGCATCTGGAATACAATGTAATCCAAATAAGAATTATGTAAAATAAAAGTAGGGCATAAATACCTTTTTTCATGTGACTGCTCTGTTATACTGGAGGCTCTTTGCTCTGTGAACATAAAGGAGGAGAAGTTGTGACAACACGTTTTAAATTGATGGAAACGCGCGTTGCACCAAATATCCATAAAAATCCAAATATGACCCCCCACCCCCCACCCCCACCCCCCCTCTGAGATAAAGTCAGGGAGCAGAACAAATAACATTCAATAAGATTGGGGAACAAAATCAGTAAGCTTCATTCTTAACTTCAAACTGTTTCAGACTGAATATATGAAAAAGCCTGTCAGGTTTCATTCATTCAGAGGAGCTGTTCGCCATCTGAACAGGTTCTTATAAAAGCATCTGAATACAACCACAATTGATATGTAAAGTAACAGAGATGATCCGCAGGTACATAAGCAAGACAGAACAATACATATGAAAGCTGTAGCACAGACAGACACAAAGTGCTGACCCCTCAGAGACACCTCATATCTCTCATCAGGCTGCAAATGTGATTGCTTCTTGTACTCCCACTGCCATTTTGATCACAATAAGGCTGTGTCGTGATTAGGAAAGCCATGCACAGACGTGTAAACACACACCAAGGTTATTACAGTTTCATGACACTAATTTAGTTTCAGTTATTGTTTCAATTCCCCCTTTCTAATTCCAACTCATTTTTACTTGTAGTTTAGTTTTCCATGGTTTTGTACTTCAGCATGAGCTTTTTTCCTCACATAAATATTCACAGATTTTACATTTAAGATGATTAGGGGAAAAAATAGCAGTTGGTGTTGAATTTTCATTTCATGTTCAGCAGGGAACATCTTTTGCATTTTCAAATAATGTTGGATAAATACCCCTAAATTAGGAAAGCAACTCACAGTCATGATAGAAAATACTGCTCTCTCCACACACAGGACAAAAACAAAGCCTTAGAATCACATTTCTGTTGTGGTAGTTATATGTGAACCAGGCAACAGTTTTAAGTCACATGTTCTGTACTATTTTTAAAGGTGCAAAATAGATTTTTGGCCACTTGGGAGCAGCAGAAACGAGCTGTAAACACAACAGTGACATATTATCACATTTTAAGATCATATGGTGAGCCTGCTAGCAAACACTTGCTTATTTACATATTCAGTAGTTACGGAGCAACATTAGCATTCATTGGAGTCATGTTTCTGGCCACTTGAAGTCCAATATTCACTCTCATTTTAGCTCTGTTTTGATCTCCACTAACTCCTGAAGAAAATATCTGGCTTTTTAGCTGCTAAATGCTCCACCATGTTCACCAGCTAGTTGCTAACTTTGTGCAGATAGCATACAGTGGGTTTATTTTAGCTTTTTTGGTGAAAATGACACCGATGAGAGCGGTGAAAATGAACCAAAACAGTAAAGTTGGGGGGGCATAAAACCAAAACAATGAGCAATGAGCTAAAACATGCTACAAACCTCTGTAAAGCTGAGGGGAAATGCAGCTTCGGGAGTTAATTCTCTGTGGGTTAGTCATGTATTATTCATGTGATCCATTGTTAATATAAAAATATTGGTCATAGCTGCTTTAAATTGTTTTTTTTTTTTTTTGTCATTGAATCAAGTCAGATGTTTTAAAACTTACATTTCCAGCAGTTGACGGTAATAACCTTGACTCCCCCCACACACACACACACATAAGCACTGACACTGACAGCGGTGTGCTGGCTATGCTGGGCCTTAGCGCAGTGTGACGGCTGCAGGTGTCCAGTACTTACTACTACCAGGGTGGAGCAGAGACAGAGATTTAGACAGAGAGAGGGCCTGAAGGAGAGATCGGCTGTGGCTGACACTGTGGAGTGCGGCATCTACAGGGCACAGTGGACAGAGGGCAGCTCACACATCAACTACAGAGGGTGCAAACTATCGCCACGTACAGTCAACTCCAGACTGAGAGCTAGTAAATCACTATTCCATGCAGTGGTGTAGGTTCATTGTAAATAATAGCTAAAGTAGAATCCTTTTCTATATAACTGTTAAAGAAATATTTAGACATTTTGGGAAATAAACTTATTTGCTTTCTTGGAGTTTGAGAGGAAGATCGATACACTCTTATGTCTGTCCATTGTGGTTTTTCAGAGGTGTTATATGACAGACTTCCTGGCCAGGCCTGACAACCACACTGTGATGACAAAACTCCAGGAAGTCACTGCTCCCCGCCAGGAAATAGTGCGGCACATAACCCGTCAAACTTGTTGTTTTTACACTTTTTTTGTACAAATTAAACAAAAAAATGTTACGTGTTAATTAGTGAGCTTTAGAGGGGCTGGTGGGTGGATTCTGTTACCTCTGGACAGAGCCAGGCTAGCTGTTTCCCCCTGTTTCTAGTCATTATGCTAAGCTAAGCTAGCCATTTCCTCGCTGTAGCTTCGTATTTAACGGACAGACAAAAGAGGGGTATAGATATTTTCATCTAACTCTTTGCAAGAAAGTGAAAAGGCGTATTTCCCAAAATGATGAACTATGACTTTAAGCACATATATTTATTGGGAGTTGACCGTACTTTATATTAGTAGTGAAGCTATCTACATTTGAAAAAGTCAGCTCTTGCACCAACCAATCGTGTGAGCCTGCCCCATTAGTGACACAGCAAACAAGTGAGATTAGTTTGTGGAAACATTGTTAGTTATGTGTTAGACCAAATTTCTAACTATGTGAAAGAGTAAAGAGTCCCTGCGTTACTGACCAGGGCTGGTATCTGAAGTGGGGTTGTCCCGGGCAAAACGAGCAGGACGCAAGCTGATTTTGGGGGACGAGTAGGAATAGGAACGCAGTCGAATCCCCTGGTCCCCCAATTCCTAGACAAGGGGGGAAAAAAATTAAAAACAAAAAGACTTCAAACAATCCTTCAGGTGATATCAGGAGAAGTGGATATATTTTATGAAAGTGTGTGAGAGCCTGAGATGGTATTTTACTTTTATGGTGGGTTCACATGCTGAGGAGGCAGATTGACTGCGAGTGCAAGTAAGGTCAGGGGAGGGACGAAAGGTTTCCCTTTTGTCTTCGCTTTTCTCGACATCTGACGAGAGC
Source organism: Macquaria ambigua (assembly GCA_008360985.2). NCBI lineage: Eukaryota > Metazoa > Chordata > Actinopteri > Centrarchiformes > Percichthyidae > Macquaria > Macquaria ambigua. Next base: position 117,562 of record VMKM01001232.1, on the reverse strand, counting down.
GGGGAAAGCGGAGACTTTGGCTCAGTGCTGTCCTCTTCACTGTCCACTTCCAGAGCCACTAGACTGGGACTGGAACAATAAAGGACCAGTTAAACACAGAGACACACCGGCACCCGGACAACACTGCCTTCCGATTGGAGAAAACGTTCTATGATATTTAATACCTGAGGTCGCAGGTGTCCATGGGCGGACTTTCTCTCTGATTGGTCGGCTCAGAGGAGGCGGGACGGTTCAGTCTGGCCAGGGCCTGGTCAGCAGGTGAGAGTGGGGGAGAGCAGGGTACAGAGGGAGGGTAGAAATCTTCTGAATAGGGTGGAGGAGTGTCAGTGGCTAGCAGGAGATCTTCTGAGTCCACCGTGTCCCATAACCCACTGTCCGTCCCTGTGCTGTCCCTGGTCACTCCACTGACTATATTTGTACCATACTTGATGTCGGCATCTTCTGCCTGAGGTGAAAAAGGTGCAACAGAACGAAGCAATACATTTTTAAAAAGAGTAGCAAAACAGAAAAGATTAAAGAGAGGTTTAAAGACAGAGGGTGATGTATGACCTGTATCCGCCGTGTGATGGTCAGATCGCTGCTGTTGATCATGGAGAGCAGAGGGTCTGTAGCACGCTGGGTGAACTGGCTCTGGTCTACACTGGACTGCATGTGATGCCCATTTACTGTGATAAACATAAAGTACAATCTCAGGAAAGCTTCAGTACAGTTTATAATAATTCAAACACACTGCTTCTCCTTGTCTCCCCTCCCTTTTCCCAGTAAAGATCTACTCTACAGTAATGTACTGTGCAAGATGTCTACTAGGAATTTGTTTTTATTCTGCTGAATGATTTACTGTCACAGAACACGGTGAGAAGCCACATTTCATCACCATTATTCATCCCAACATCAGCCAGATACTGTATTTAAATGTCTGATTGAACGCAGCGAGCAGCTCTCAGAGTAGAGTGAGACAACCAGATATCTTAACCAGACTGTCTGACACCAGACAACAAAAACAACCATTTAAACAAGAAAACCTCAAGCAGATATGCTCCAGCAGACATAAGAGAAAATAAATTATCAAACATGTCATAATATCTGACTGTTTTTTGAATTTACTTTGGTCCTGATGAATTTCATTATGCCAGAATTCATTGATCTTTCATCGCTTAAATGTCAAGGCTTAGAGTAAAGAAAGGAAAATGTGATGAGACACTGCATACCTACTGTTTGACCTTTAAAGGTTTGTTTTCAGAGAAACCTTCACATATCAACCTTACCAGCAAGCTGTCTATTTTCTGGAACAAAGTGGATTATTGACTTGTGCTGAGTCATGCTCTCTTTTATTTACCACGTCTGCTTAACAACATTTACTCAGTGATATTCATAAAAACAAAAAAAGACCATGATTTTAACAACTTTAAAGCCAGTGTTTATCATTATCACAGAAATCTCCTCTGTCCAGAATCTTCTTTATTTTTAGCCACACTAGCGGTGAGGCTCTAGGGCAGGGGTGTCAAACTTATGGCCCGCGGGCCAGAACCGGCCCACCAAAGGGTCCAATCCGGCCCACTGGATGACTTTGCAAAGTGTGAAAATAGCAGAGAAGTCATTAATTCCAATTTTTCAATAAAATGCACTGCTATTCCTACTGCGATGTCCTAACAAGAACAGCAGGCACCAAGCCTTTCTGGCAGAAAGCCCTGAAGGCTAACTTCTCCCACATGCTAGTAGCAGGCCCTATGCTGGATATGTTATTATAGATCCCACATGCTTATATACACTCTACGTGACACAACACTGTCAAGCAAAGGCTACTGTTCGTGCAGGAGCCGCCGGTGGATAATGTCTTTGTCAAAGAGGAGAAAAGTGGACACAGAGTGTCGGGTTTTCCAAGAAAACATTTTGTATCGGGTTTTCCAAGAAAACATTTTGTATCGGGTTTTCCAAGAAAACATTTTGTGCCTTTGTAGATCCACTGTGATTTGTAAATTGTAATGCACATGTAATGACAGTAGACATATTGTTGAAATTGCACTTATTTTAAGACATCTCAGGCTGTTCATCATCTGTTTTGTACATGGATGGTTAATTAATTGTGAACATTTTCAGAATGTACTTCTTCACATAAAAGAAAGGGAAAAATCTGGAGGTGTTATTATTTATAGGTTATTATGCAATGGTTTTACTGGTCCGGCCCACTTGAGATGAAATTGGGCTGTATGTGGCCCATGAACTAAAATGAGTTTGACACCCCTGGTCTAGGGATGGCATGCATTGCTCCATCATTAGGTCAAAGTTTTAATTTGTCCAATACTTTCAATCTCCTTTGTACTTTGTGTTTAATTTGCACTAACTAATGTTAACATGCCAGCATGCTAAACTAAGATGGTAAAAATCAGCTGCTAAACATCAGTATGTTAGCATTGTCACTGGGAGCATGTTAGCACGCTGACGTTAGCATTTAGCAGCCTCACAGAGTTGCTAGCATGCATGTATGTTCTTTGTTTTGTTACTTTTTTAACATGAGAAAGCTGACAAAATATGTATTGATATGGAGTGACAGAAGAAGTATTCATTAGTTATATATATTATAATTGAATTAGTACCGGTATTACTTATGCGTTAACACGTATTAACATGTGGAGATAATTTTAGCTCCTACTGTTGCATCATAGATGATTACACGTTTTGTATATAAAGTCTTAATCTGTAAAATAACTATAGCTGTCAAATGTATATAGCGCAGTTAAAAAATACAATATTTCCCTCTGAAATGTAGTAAAGTAGAAGTACAAAGTAGCATAAAGTAAAGTTAAAGCACCTCAAAAATGTCCTTAAGTACAGTGCTGGAGTAAAGTAAAGTAAATGTGTACAGCATATGTACAGTTGTACCACTGCTGACATGATTGCATAGCATACAAGAGTGGTGGATGGTATTTCTAACAATGTGGAAAATTACCTCTCTTTACGAGAAGCCATTTTCATAGCTCTCAGTGCACTTTCCACCCAGGCTTTGATGTCTGGACAAGCCATGCCTGCACTAATGTAAGGGAAATCCTGGGCATCACACAGGCATTTCCTCTATGCTGCTCTTACACAGTGGAGACATTAGCACGGAGCTCAAACATACAAGGCAGACTTCTTATATCCATCCATTGTATATATCTTGTTTTCTCCATACGTCTCTGTCTGCCTGCTTTCGTTTTATGTGCTCAAATCAAACTGTCAGTGAGTATGCAGCTTTACACACAGATACAAAGATCTCCACTCTATTTAATTTAAAGGATGGTGACAGATTGTAGCAGCACCGGACCGGTCTCAGCTGGTAGACTAATTGTCACACCGCCTAGCTCCAACAATAACTGACGCTGCTGAGTTATGTCAGTGAAACCAGAGAAGCCCTTACGATCATTACGACAGATCTGGAAAAAAACAATAACTCTGGATGACAACTTTGTACCACAGTGGCCTCGAGACGCTGTCATCACAACAAAAACATTCAGCTCAACAGTCAGTTTGATGACTTGAGCAATACAGAAGAATCTGCAGTCTGCTTAAGGGGGAAACACTAGGATCAATGCCCCTGTTTTGTCACTCATCACTACTTCACGAAGACGTATTATCATACACACACTCCCACACACTTCAGTTTATGGTCACAAAGTTTACGAGCTCCATTCAGCAGCCCCAGTCTCTCCAGAGTTTACAAGAAACTCTTCATTCTTCCACAACAACACACAGGAAATTAGCATTCCCAGTAACCGTGGCAACGGCTGAAACATTTGAGCATCCCTCTCAAAGTTTTTACTAGCCAGTGACTGTTTGCACTAACTAAGCTTACACAATCTCGTGTGCACGCGTGTGGTTAAAGAGAATTCAAGGTTAATGCATGTGGCTCGCCTAAAATGTCAGCTTTTGTAAACCTACGACATTTGAGCTTGTTAAACCAAACCCCCCCCCCCCCCCCCTCAATTCAAGCACAGAGCTCCACTGTCCGATCCAGGGGAGATTCGGGGGAGGGGGTGGCAGGGCGACAGGCCAGAGGGGGGCATCTCCCAGCTCAGACAGAGTTTGAGTGGGACAAGCCTGACCCCATTCCTGTCTTTGTCCCAGTGACAGGGCAGATTCCTGGACTTTCAGACTGAGTCACTGTGGAAGCCAACAGGTAAACCCTCAACCTGCACTGCCTGGAGACAGACTGCAGTGAGATAAATCATCCATTTAATCAAAGAAAACTGCTCATCAGCCTCAGACAAAAGTGAATCCCTGTCTGTGTCTGTGAAGCACTAAGTGTATTGATTTCCAATGATGTGATTCAAAACAGAGCTCTGCATATTGTGCCAGCGCCACAAGAGACAGGATTCCAGTCAGGGCTTCTCAACCAGCTTATTATGTGTTGTTCCCACACCCTGCTGTTCAATACGGCCACAAATATGTTGTTGTGTTTTTATGAATTACCCATTCATCATTTAAGCCACATGGAGCTCCTTGCTAATGCCTGTGCAAAATAAAAATATTTAACCAGAAGTTGATGCATGACATACTAACACCCTCCTCCTCCTCCTCCTTCTCGCAGGAAGAGTCGTGTTGATGGCACGACATCAGGTCATCTGGATATGACTCTACTATCCAGCAATGGAAGCCAGATTGCCAATAATATTACAATGGAAACCGTATTTTGGTCTGGATGAGTTGTTATTGTGTTTGCCGAGCCAAAATGTTGAGCAAATAAATCCTTCATTTATCTTAAATCCTTGAGGTAGGTAAATAGATCGATGAGAAGAAAAGAGACGAATTACCAGATAATGAGGATGGGTACTCTTCTACATCATCGTCGTCATCCAAAGACAGAACAAGCTGTTCTTCAAAAACCTTCAAACAAACCAGGAAAAAAAACACACAGAGAAAGCAAAGCTCTTAGGAAAATTCAAGTATTATTTACTTTAAAACGACACAGAACACACGCACAGTTGCATGCAAGAACCAGCAACGAACTTAAGAGGCAAATCTATAAACATTTACGGCACACTCTGCACCACAGACTCGCATATATATCTGTATGTATACTCACATTGTCTACCAGCGCGTGCTCTTCCACTCGGAGCTCCTTGCTAATGCCTGTGCAAAATAAAAATATTTAACCAGAAGTTGATGCATGACACACTAGCGCTCTCCTCCTCCTCCTCCTCCTAAGAAGAGTCAGGTCCTCTGGATATGACTCTACTATCCAGGAATGGAAAACTGGCCAAAGAGATGTTGTGCTCGTGCAAAGCAGCAGGTCGAGAGGAAGAGCACATACTCCCTACTGTGAGGTTGTTATTTCGAGAGGATTAATGGACGGCTGCTGAATTCGGGACAGGGTTAAGGTCAATACTGAGGTACACTTCCTGCTTCCCTTTATGAGTCGATACTGCCATCTGCCATCTCTATGGTTACCAAAAACAGTGGCCACAAGTTAAGTGAAAGCCACCAAATGTGTGTGTGTGTGTGTGTGTGAGCGTGCATGAGAGAGAGAGACAGACAGAAAAATAAAGGAGGTAGAGGCAACACTGAAGATCAGCAAGGATCTCTCTCTCTCTGTGTGTGGTTGCATGCCAGCCTGAGCATGTCACCCCCAGTAAAAGAAAAAGAAAAAAAAAAAATCTCCCCCCTAAGTTTTCTCTGTGCTCTCTGAGGAAGAACAAACACATGTGTAAAGGAGAGTGTGCCTTTTATGGCGTCTGTTGGAAGTGTTTTCTTAGTCTCTTTGAGTTGTAAGTGATGGATGTCCGACCATACGTCTGTTTGCTCAAGGGAACCTGTGGAGGTTCACTTTCCACCGCTCTTCAGTAAAGTCTCTGCACTCGCATACCGCCACACACAGACAGACAGCAAATAAGAGCTGTTGGTGCATGCAGAAACCGCTGTGATGGCAATACTAAGGCTGTGACTAGTGATTATTTTTATTATTAAGTAATCTGTTGATCATCTTTTGATGAATCAAATAAGCATTTAGTCTGTGAAAAGGTAAGAAATGAGTAAAAAATGGCCATCACAATTTCCCAGAGTCTTCAAATTGTTAGTTTTTTCCAAAAAAACAACAGTCCAAAATCCAAATATATTAAATTTAGACTGGCATAAAACAGAGAAAATCAACATTGAGAAGCTGCTTCACAAATGAATTAGAAGATTAACTGATTATCCATATTGTTCAGCGAACTGACTAATAATTTCAGCAGTAGACACAGCTACATCTGTGAAGTGTTTATGCACTCATGTCACTCTGTATGCGGGTGTGCACGTGCATCTGCGTGTGACTTCTGTGTTTCGCAGCTCATGTTTCACAGCTGCTACATCCATGTCCAATGACGGAGAGCACAGGTAATGCACATGTCTGGATGATTGAGCTCACCCGTGTCTCATGTGGGGGTATCATGGGTAAACAGACACTTTATTACAACTGATTACAAGTACTTACTTACAATTACTTTAATTGAGTACTTTAATTCAAGTACTTCTAAAATCAGTAATTCTACTCAGAACTTCTTGATAGCGTTGCACTAAACTACTTCCTCATGCCATCATGATCATGATCTTGTGCATCTTGTGATGCATCTCTGAGTCACTGATAACCAAACCTCTTTATCAGATGGCGGCAAATAAGTCTGAAAGTGATAAAAGGACACTATAAACAGGAATTCACTACTTCATATAGCACAGAGTTTCATTTAATAAGTCACCTTACCTTCATCACTAGGAAGAAATTCATCTTTGTCTGTCTTGTCTACCTCGCTATCAGCTTTGAGCTCATTGATCTGCAACAAAAACAAATCTTTTGTTAACACAGTTGCATTGTAAATTGTACAAAGAAATCACCAAAGAACAGCTAAAAGCAAAAGATAATATATTACACAGTTATTTGATCATACTGCCCTAATTAATGACTTTAAAAAAGCTGTAAAACTGTAAAAGCAACACCCTGCAGAGTAACTAATGTGATTAAATATTTCCAACATCATGTAGGTTCAACTGCCATAACTGCATCCTGACCCGTTTCTCCTTTTCATGTTACCCACTCATGCCCTCTGATTTACTAGCTGCGATAGTTGCAGTGTTTTGTTTACCGTTACTTGCTCAACTCTTATCAAAATGTCTGATTGCATGTTGAAGGGTGTGAGAGTCAGGGACTTACTGTTTACACAAGCCCGAAAAAAACCTGTGCAAATGGCCTTATCTCGACGACACATTACATCATGCACAGAGACGCATGGGAATATTTATTAGCCATTTCTGTCCTACATTTTTACAATAAGGATTTTAAATAAAGGTGTTCCCAGTGGTTTCCTCTCACCAGTTTGAGGATGCTTTGGTCTCCCAGTCTGTCTCGGTAGATCACGATGCCGTCCTGAGGGCAGCTGCCGGGTGTCTGCCGCACTGTCAGGGTCAGGGAGTCCGTCCCGGGGCAAAACCTCAGCATGCAGGAGCTGTCAGACCACACACACCACACACCTGGAACAGGACCGACTACAGGACCTGGAGGACTGATGAGAAGAAAGAAAGAAGCGAAAGCACCCACAATTAGAATAAAGATGATAGGAAGTGAGGTTAGCATAGAGTGAATTTAATGAGAACAGAAAGGAGCCTCCCCTATGAATCAGCCTCATCAGAAGTCCTCATTAGTCATCATGTGCTCTTATTGTTACACCATTTGTATGCTTTGTCTCCGCTGACAGGTTCTTGAGCTCTATCTGTACAACTTTATCACTGCAGGTGGAAATGTTGAGTAAGACTTACTGTATCATACAATAAACACATTGAAGGCGTTTGAATGAGCATTTGGTGTACATTTCCGTTCTTATTAAACAATTCTACATGCAGTTCCTGTTACCTTCTAATGACAGCTGTCACGTTTTGAAATATGACCTCTTATCACACGTGAAGCAACTCTACTGTGCAGCCTATTTTCTTTTGCTGCTTGAGTAGATTCCTGTAAAGTAAAGACGGTTTTAGCTGTGAGTCTTTACCAATGGAAAATAGTGTTCGCATGTGTGGTCTTCTAAAGACGTGGTGGTGGGCTTCCCTGAGCTGATAATGTTGGAGTCATGACTAAAATGGTCTTGGATCATGTGATGTTTCTAGCAGCTTATTAATATAATAAGGAGCTAATGGCATGCCATTAAAAAAGGTTCCATAAATCCTTTTAACTCCTTAAATAGTTCCAGAAATTCCCTTTAAAAAGGCTCCTGGAAGCAACTAAAGATGTTTCTCTGTGAAACTTAAGGAGAACATAATGTATGTATGTCTTTATGCATTACAGTAACATTCTCACAAATAAGAGCTTCTTTTGATTTAGGATTGGACAAACAGATACAATCATAGCCTTACGCTGCCAGCACCCTGAACATGGCGTGCTGTCCGTCCTTCTGAGCCAGCTGGAGGGGTGTGTCTCCCTCCTGGTTGGGCAAGGTCAATGCCCTTTGACCTCTCGGTTGGTGAATTAAGAAACGGGAGAGATGGACCAAACCCAAGCGGACTGCAAGGTGAAGGAGGGTTTCTTTGGGCTGAAGCTCAGCAGCTGGAGAAAGAGACAAAGAATGAAGAGGGAATGATATGCAGGCAGAGACACACTGTACTATACTTTACTGACGCAAAGTAAACCTTTCCATCAATCTTCAAATTCATCTGCTGCATATGTATGGAATGTAAGACAGTAGCAACCCGTGCAGATGAAGGAATGAAGGGCTCTGGGTTACATAAGACCTGCAGTATATCACTAATACTACTGCCTAGAAAAACTGGATGTTTCCCCGAGCCAACACCTGCTGTCAAACAGTTGCTGCCTTTTGCCTCGTGTGCAGTGAAGCATAAGGGAGTATAAACAATAAGTATAAGGGCATATAAACAATTCTGATTCGCCATGACTCTGAATGATGCTTTAACATGCACTCTCTAGGCTAATATCATGCAGCAGCACAGGGTGGCAACAGCTCAGCACAGATCCTCCATATACACCCTTGTTGTTTTGTAAGCACAGGATGAAAGACTTTTTCAGAGAGGAGCAGAGGTGCTTTATCTTTGGGCCTTCCCTGTGAGTGTGGGTGAGAGCTGGAGGTTGCCATGGTGCTATCTTTCGAACCCAGGAACAATGCGCAGAAGAATTCAACTCTTATTTTCTCTTTTCCCTCCAATTTGCTGAGGGAGCCCTGAGATGAACTGAAACGTCCCCGCCACCTCCACAATGGCGCCGTTAATTGTGACCCAGTTTCGGGCCAACTGAGAGGAGTGAATACTGAACATACTCTTCAAGCAAAGTTCAACAGACAAGAATGTCATTGTCAGAAAGGCCAGTAAATAGTGCACTGAGGGACTAGGGCACGACAGCCCCTTTGCATTTGCACCTCGCCCATGTTTTGCATGGACATTTGCTTTTTCTAAGCACGCCATGTACATATATTGTACTGCTGTCACCCACTAAGACTGCATGTGGCTAAAGAGGACATTTGTTGAGGGATCCTGGCTGTCTCTAGTCTCATTTCCTTTTTCTTCCCATGCTAAATAAAAAACAGTCTGGAACTGTAAGCAGGCAATAAACTGTCTGCACCAAATCAGTTCAGTATACTTTTCCACACTAGGACATGTGATCGTCTAAATTTCTTTAAATCTCATTGAAAATGCACCTATGTTCAATATATAGTAATGCCTCGGCATGCTGTGAGTGTTTCACCTTCATTTCTTAATAATGAGGAGAGACTTCACTGCTCTGAAATAATGAAACATCATAAATAACAAAATCTGAGGCCAGACGCCAAAAACAACTCCGACACAGCTGTGGTGTAAAGGAGTGGGAGTGCAGTGCAGAGGAGGGTTGTGGGAGTTGATTTAATAGACGCAGAGGTCTGCAAGACAACTCTAATCTGACTGAAGAGGAATAATGGCAGTAATTGGTCCGTCTTTGGAGCACACCGGCCTCTGCCTGCCCGGCTGGCTGGCTCATCCTGCACATCATGTGATGAAAGAGTTGGGCTGCAGAGTCAGATCTCATGTTGGGTTTGAAACCTACTGAACACCAGAACACCACACTGCAATGATACTAACCTGAAGGACTAATAGTGTTTGTTCGTTAAAGGGTCAGTTCACACAAATTACACGTAGTGGTATCAGGCTATGATGATAGTTTTGGTTTTAATTTGCCCAGGTTTTGAGATATCTGAGGTTGTGAGATTTCTAGGGGTCTTTCCTCTTTATCAGTTACCTTCGTCAGGTACACACAGTATTTATTGTGGACCACATATCAACTGGCAGTCGCAGTACCACTTACTTACATTACTTTACCTCAGAAAAACTTCACCAACTGACAGTTGTTTGGTATAATATTTACACTTTGACTACAATTATTTGAAAAAGTATATCTGCAATTATAACTGAATTACATTAGCTTGCTAGATAGCGTTACTGTAGTTGTGGATGAATTGTTAATAACTAAGTAGCTTAATAGCATAACGTAGAGAGATAGACTAATAATTGCAAGTTTGGTCATTTGATGATGAAAATGACTGATAAACATTACAAACTTTAAGTAATACTTATGTGGAAATCAGATAATTAGTTTGAGAAAAACATATTTTTATTTTTTATTTATATTTTTATCAACCAAACCATTGATTCTAATATGGGTCATTTTCGACCCACTTGTGGAAGAGTGTAGGTCCGAATGACCTATGTAATGGTTACAAAATTCAACATGTCTTTCCAGAAACAGTGTCCCCTTGCCTTTACTCTGGATAATCCACAGGCCTCACTCACAGGCTAAAAGAAGAAATGGTCCCTATAAAAACAGCATGGATATCTCAAAACCTGGGCACATAAGACCAAAACTGTGGCTAGATACCACTAGAGTTAAGTCACAAAATATGTGTTTTTGACATCTCCAGGATGTACATACCAGCAACACCAGCAGAAAATGTAAAAATAAATAAATAAAAAAAACTAAACGAAAAGGAAGTTGAAGAACTTTTTGCCACTCATCCAAGAGTTGTCCTTGTATCTGCTGAGCAGAGGGGAATCCCTGATATTTGACCTCTGTGGATGATACAGGAAGTAGCAGAGCACAAACTAGGACGTAGGTGGATGAGGCCTCTAGGATTTGTGGCTAAACATCCTTAACTCTTCTAGGAGACTGGATACAAATTCACACAGGTGTAGACCTCCTACATGTGCTTTGTTTTGGTTAGACTGTTTAAATGATTCAAACAGTATAATACGCAGACCCATCTGTGCTTTAGAAGTGCCAGAAAGCATCAATAACAAGCAAGGACTGGAGTGGTTACAAAATTACCTCTGGCAATAAAAACCTACAAGACCGCAGCTCTTAAGTTACACTCTCACTTCCTATTTCATTACCTTCTCTAGGCTGACTGTCAGTGTTTTTCCACTGCTGAGGGTAATCCATGTTGGCCATAGCTTGTGTGATCTTCTCATCCAGCTGCCTGAGGCCAGCGTCATCACCTGAACTCTGTCTGAGCCGCACATCCTCCTCATTGCGGTCTAACCCTACAGCAGGGAGCTCCTCGTCAGCTGCCTGCGCCCACGTGGAAAACCTCTTCAGGACTTCTAGGTAGCTCTGGGGGCCGAGACGGTCCCTGTTTGCACTCAGGTACTCTGCTGCTTCCTGGGCAACGTCCCTGAGGTATTCAAGAGATGCTTCACCCTCGCACGGCTTGACCTGGTCCTCTGCGTAAAAGTAGGATGTAACAGAGACAACTTCCCCAAGGGCATGGCCTATGGGAGATGGAGAAAATCATGATAGGAGAAAGCGAAACAATGACAGGCAAAGAGAGAAATCTGAGTGTTGTTAGAGGTTGACTGAAGAACGTACCGGGAACTGTGAAGCAAAGGGTCAGCCCATCATCTCCTGTTTTTGCTGCAGTCACATGTGTAAGTCTAGAGCCTTGCACAACAACATAAAACTCTGCGTCTTCAGGTGCGTTGGTTTGTAATCTTACATGGGCCTCCACCTGTCCCTGAGATGAGAAAAAGAAAATCCATTTAATTGCCTTTACAATGCAACTAAAATATATAATTCATAGTCATAATCATCACTCGCTGCCAGTGTTAAAAAGTACATCATCATGCACTGAAATATTATATTGTAATAGCTTCAATTTAAAGTAGAAACAGCTTTCCCTAGAAGGGAGATGTCCTTTCTTCTCACCCTGCTGACACGTTCTGATTACCTTTAGTCAGTTTCACAAAGTTCACTGTACTCCTTGCACTGGATGGAAGGAGGTAAAATGGGGCCGCAGGGAAAAAAAGAAGAACGAAAGACACCAGTCCTTTTCTCACAATGGGAGTGAGCTGCACCCTACTGAGAGTCTACTTCATGATCCACCTTCATAATGGGATTCATTATTTCTGTTACATCATTGACCTCATCTAAACTCCGCTTTCTCCTGCATCACCCCAAAAACACCCCCAACTCTCAAGAGTGCCTACCATCTACTGAAGACATGGAGGGCAAGAGAAGCAGAAAGATTTTATTGAGTAGAAGCTCATGATGTGCACAGACGTGTTCTCTCCATCACTCACATTATTCACTGCATCCGATACGTTTCTGCAGCATATAACCACTGATGCAGGGGCGTCAAAGCATTCAGTTACCAATACAACATCCTGGAAGAGTGAATGTAGTGTCTCTCAGTCGCTGACGACACAAAGTCAATGTTTTTGTCCTAAATATCAATATAGATTACCAAACACGGAAAATAATTTTCCTCTAGAGACTGACCTTTACAAGAGGGTTAGCTCAGAGTATATCTTTCAAGTTCAAGAGGGATCGCATACTTGGAGTTCCCCGCTTGTGTAATATCCTTATCTTCTGTTTTCTTGTGCTCAGCTTAGGGTTTTATCTTGTGATTTATGAGGCCATCCTTAATTTAGCCTTATTGTTAATACTTTAGGCTAAGGCATCCATCATGTTAAAATGTATTATTAGGGCCTACATCAGCTTAACTTTACATTTGAAGATTGGAACCATTTCGGCATTTTGTTTCTTCTCAATGCACCACTGAGTCTTAATTCTTGAAACATTTTAGAGGGAGAGCAGCTAAATACAAGGGACTGAAGCACACACAGTTGGTAATTACAGTTTTGATTGTGTGTGGATTAAATATAATCTACATCATTATCTTTAAAAAAGACTAATAGTCTGCATCCACGCTGGTGGCTGTGAGGCTGCACTTAGGCACAGCAGTGCTTTGAGCTAAATGCTAATGTCAGCATGCTACCATACTCACAAAGACAATGCTAACATGCTGATGTTTAGCAGGTATAATGTTTACCGTGTTCACTATATGGTTTAGCATGTTAACATTTGCTAACATAAAGCTGAGGCTGATGGGAATGTCATTAGTTTTGCAGGTATTTGATCATAAACCAAATTAGGCTAATTAAAAAAAGAAAATGTTGACCTAATGATGGTGCTAGACAAAAACTCAGGGCATTAATAATAATAATATAATACAGTACTACCCGACCAATACTGGATTTCTGAGGCCGATATTGATATTTGGGAGTTAAAAAAATCCAATAATGACATATTGGGGATTGTTTATCATAAAGAAATAACACAAACAAACAACCTTGAAACAGAATTGTGACCAAGATACATACTGAGTGCTGTTTGGTGGACCAACTATGTAACGGTGACACTGTAAATTACCTCAAAACTAGTTTGGCATTCCTGTACTGCAATTTCTTATTACTTATCAGCAGGCATATAGACTGATACTGATATATTTTCAAAAAGGTAATATTGCACGATATATCACTGTGGCTGATTTATCGGTCTAGTTCTACTCTAGCTCTACTCTACTCTAATTCTATGACAATCCATCTAATAGTTGTCGAAACATTGGTGGTGCTACATAAAGTCAGGAGATCGCCAAAGTCATTTGGATAGATCATCTGGGAACCATGAATGTCTGCACAACATTTTGTGTGAATCCATCTGGTAGATGTTGAGATATTTCTCTGGATAAGTGAAAACTTTGACCTGCTGTGGGCTCATGAAAAATCAGGGGATAGCCAAAGTCAGTACATCCTCTGGGGACCATGAATGTCTGAATCAAAAAGTGAAGTGGTGGACTGACTGACAGACCGAGATTGCCACCTGTAGCGTGGACAAGAAAAAGAAAATATGAGACTAAGATTTGCTGAATGCAAATATGAATAGATTCTTATTCTATACTTCTTCTAGATTTGGCCATTAAAGTACATTAAGGGGTTATAGTGAGATAGTGCTGCCTGCAAAAGGATGCAGAGATACATGATATTATTTTCAAAAATCTGCACTGAGAAATCTTTCTCTACACAACCTCATAAGGAAAGACCATCTTGTCCCTCGCTAACCAATCAATAATAAGGCTAGCACAAAGTAGATAATAATGACTGAGCCTTCAAACTGATATCAGTCTCCCCTTTATTTGCTTTGCCCCTAAACTCTTGGAGCTTTCAAGAGTTGCCACTTGAGTCCAGTCCATAGTGGTTCAGAGGTAGAAATGCAACTGACCTCTTGCGTTAGCAGGCTGTTGGTTTGGACTGATAATAGAGGTCTGACTCAGGCTGCAGTTTCTCAGCTTGTTGGGGGCACTAAGTGCTTAGCTGCAGTACCACTTAGTGCACACTTACCATTGTTAATGTTATCACTGATTGTTTTTCCACCTAACAAAAAGATAAGATGTCGTCCTGTGCTTTGTGCAGCCTTCCTGATTTCTTACAAAGCTAGCTAGACACAAGGCATCAATAGTTATTTTAACATTTTGTACATTTTGAAAATAGCAGAATTTCATTAAAATGTGAAAGAGTATCTTTTTTTTTTAAGTAACGATGAAATCTTATTCAACTTTTGCACTGGAGGGACTTTCCTCTCCTAAGTTTTGGACCAAGATCTCATCCATTCTCACAAAAATTCTTCCTATTTATTGTCACTTTGCAATATCTTATTAACATCAAGAGGCTTTATCCATTCTCTATCTTTGGTGTTTTATTTATTTGAAATTGTTCCCCGGCTATCAGATTGAAATGTCTACAAAAGACACAGAAACATATGTGAACACTTATTTTTAATATCTTTTGATTTTGTTTTCACTCCGCCAAGGAGGCTGTAGTTCCAACTTAATTGTCCCAACAATCTGCAGCAGCCTCAGATAATATTGGTTTACACAGGTGCAATTTGATCAGACAGAATTTGCTTGATCCTAACTGTATCTCCTGTGCCTTGGTCGAAGAGGAGGGAGATTGGCTGGCTGGTAATAAGACGTCAGACTGATGTGATCTATGGCCTTTTCTCCAGGGCTTTATCATGACACAGCCTGATCCAGTAACAATGAAATATTCAACACCTTGTGGTTTTACCTCATGCCTCCCATACGGCAGTTCTCAGGTCATAGTGTGTTAATTATGGAACATAAACACGAGGAGCATATAGGAGCTTGATCCAAATCTAAAAGGCAATTGCGCAGTGTAGATTACCTTAATGACATCATTAGTGGTGGTTATTTATATTTGTTTTCATTAGAACATCAAATCCAAGAATACACCAGTGACATGATTTTATAATTTCCCCGTGTTGTTGTCCATTTAGTGGGGAAAAACAACATAAGATCTGCTGCCTGTGGTCTCCAGGAAACCAGCAGTCACCAGCTATAGAGCTCTTTGCCATGATCTCTTGAGTGCAACACGTAGGTGACGTCAGGGGAGCAAGATCACTGCCACTGCAAGAACAAAAACAGCTCCAATAACAGTCAGTTCCCTTAGTGAGAAGACAGCCTGACGTCAGCGGGGACAGAGTATTTTTTTTGTTTTGTTTTAAATATTAATTCTTTTTCACAGCATACTATTTCAGTAGAATCCGACACAAATGACATTTCGTCTCATTAAGTAAAGTTCCACTGAACAATGAAGTGTGCTGAAATCCTTCTTCTGTTACGGTCACTATAAATCATTATAACTTAATGGTTTGGCTTTGATCAAAAACCAACAAAGGGCTGAGAAAAGGCATACGCTTGGACCATTCTACCAACTTCCACATGCTCAATCAATTTCATAAGCATTCAAACAGGCTAATACATCAAGAAAAGCCTTTTTCAAACCCGTAAGAATGTTTAAAAGTGAAGATATTTTAAATATTTCTAAGTCAAACAGTACCACTGTTACACGTAGGCTACGTATATATGAGCTAAAAGAAACTCAGTGGACCAGAATCTCATTGGAGTCTTGCGGGTGACAGCTTGAACCTTGCTGTAGGCACATACCTCTGATTTAATCTGCTGTGCAAATGAGATATTAATAACTAGTCTACATGTCAGTTAAACTTGAGTGGCGCTACAAACATTTCATTTCAAAGAACAGGGCTGCAAGTATAGACTCAGTGTTACATAATAATACCAAGAAGTATCTGGATTTTGTGCAAAATGTTTAGAGAAATTAATCATTAGTAAGACTCATATTGATATTTTAGATCTGCAATATTTGAGAAAGCCGTCGTAATAAGAGCACGTCTATTTGTTCAAATAAAAGAGAATTATTTTTCTTCTTTTATGATTGACTGGCTTATTGAACGTCAATAAACGACTGGCAGGGTGAGGTTTTTTGTTGGTTTGACATGTGAAAAGCATGGCAAACACAATCACTACAGCACTTAAAGGGGGAAAAAAATCATAAACCATAATACAGAGATACCTGCTAGCTCAAAGAGCACTGTGATAACTGTCACCACCAAACCATAGTGGCAACTGAACAAACATGGTACAACAAGGATATAGCTAATCTATCTCCATTTGCAAACATGAAGTTGTGCTGTGTTGAGATAATAGCTGCCATAAGAAAACAAGACTGAGTGTCTACAGCCATGCTAGCAGCTCTGTGAGACTGTATTCAGGCACAGTAGTGCTTTAAGCTAAACGCTAACATCCTAAAATGCTCACATACTTAGCAGGTGTGACGTGTTTTTCATCTTCTTTGTTTTGTGTGTTAGCATGCTAACATTTGCTAATTAGCACTAAACAGCTCTACAGTACATTACAACTAAGGGAATGCCATTAGTTTGAATTTGGTCACAAACCAAAGTACTGGACAAACAAAATTCTGACCTGATGATAGTGCTAGATGAAAATTTAGGTGATCCCCAAAGTTATTCATATTCATCCCCTGGGGAACATGAATGTTTATACAAAATGTATCTATCCATCAATAGTTTTCAGAATGAGTGAAAACCTTGACCTGCTGGTGGCACTAAATAATCAAAGTAAGTCAATTCATCCTCTGGGGACCATGAATGTTTGTACCAAATTTCATGTCTATCCATCCAATAGTTGTTGATTTCACTCATAACCAAAAATGTCAACCTTGTGGTGTCTGTAGAGGAAAAGTCAGGAGATCACCAAAATCGGTAGGATACATCCTCTGGGGAACATGAATGCCTGCACAAAATTCCATGGCAATCCATCCGATCCACGGTGGACTGACCAACGGGCTGACAGACCGGCATTACCGTCCCTAGAGCGATGCCGTGACTGGCCCACCCAGGCGTCCACATACACGGGAGAAAAAGGGTGAGAGAGCGACAAAAAGAAAGAGAGAGAAAGATGGCGAATATGGAAGGTTGATGGGGAAAAGGAAGACAGATGGCTAAAAATTGAAAAAAATATTTGTTTTTTGTATATTTCTCTCTCACAGCAGATTTGGACTTCTCACATTTCAGCTCACCAACATGAGCACACAGTCGTCTTGCAGGCTGGGGGGTGAATTTTACTCACACATACGCACCTGGACGAATAAAATCACTTTGACGTTAAGTCCTGCACTTGGAGCTCAATAACACCTCCTCAAACACAGGAACTCCCACGCTTTCTGCCTGCAATTCAATGCAACCATTTATCCATTGATCTGGCCTAACAGTATCTGCTATGGGCCTGCCACTATGTTGTATGTGTGGAGGTGCACCATAACACTTTACTAAGGGTGCTACAATAAGAGCCTTTATATCACAGCAGTGCGTGGTTTGCCTACACAAAGCCCGGCATTGAAATCTGGATCTCATTCAGGAGTGAGAGTTGCTCCTGTTGAGCTGTGACCTTAGAGGGTGGAGACGCCACTTCCTCTTAATGGAGAGGTGTATGTGTAAGTGGTAGAGCCCGTAATGATTCACATCCCTGGGTTTCAGACCGGTCCTCAATCAGCTTCTATGAGCGAGGGGAGGCAAAGGTTTTGGAGCGAGCCTCCCTCCCACCCTCACCCCCCCTCACCCCCCCTCTGAAACTGGTGACACAGCAAAACAAGCAGACACTCTGCTTACCAGAAATCTGGCAACGCTTCAGTGGCTGGCCCACCCAGGCTTCCACACACACACACACACACACACACACACACACACACGGGAGAATAAGGGCGAGAGAGCGAGAAAGAGAGAGAGAGAGATGGCGGATATGGAGGATTGAAGGTGAAAAGGAAGACAGATGGAAGAAATGAACGTAGCAGAGAGAAACAGAGTTCTACTATGTCAAAAAAACAATAATTCAAACACACCTGCACACCCTGCACTCTAATGCGCTCCCTAAAGATAAATGTGTATTTATTCAATTCATACACTGGTGTACTCCTTACAGTAAAAAGCCAAGAAACAAATGGATATTCTCTCACTCTGGCTCCCATGTTTACTGAGGAAGCCGTGCTTTCAGAGGGCCTTGTCATTTGGTGAGCAGGCTGTGTAAAGGCCTGGCTTCCCCAGGGACTGAAACCCTCCTGGCTTGGGTTTCACCTGCGACACAAGACTTGCCAGTCAACCTCTGCACAGAGGGCGAGCCACGACTGAGAGAGAGCAAAGGGATGGCTGGAGGGAAAGACTAGTGTGCTCTAATTCTGGTGAGGAAAAAAAAAACAGAACTGGGTCTAAATATTGGAGACGACTCCTCAGAGTTCACACAACCACACCCAAAAAATATCCAAACAGACCCCTCTACTAGACCACCAACACATCAGACACATGCAGACTGGAGCAAAACATAAAGGCACTTACATATAGAGGCACCTCTCTTCTGTTCACCTCCATTTTCTCTCCATCCACCAGATGCCTGGGAAGGAAACAGTCTTTTATCTTATCATATAATCATTCATTGCATTGATTTCATTGAAATTGTTTATAAAGTCTAGAACAGTTTGGTCTGAAATGGTGAAAATGTGTTGTCTCCCATAGCAAGAAACCAGAGGAAAAACATATGCTGCAGAGAGGAAACACCTGAGGTCATTTTCTGGTGAGATATGTAAGACGTATACACTCCTGCACATGATGCTCTGCTTACAGCCTTTAGGTGTTTGAGATAAACCTGTATGGATAAAGCTACAATAACTACAGCACTGCGTCCGACTCTTCAGGCAGGATGCAGCAGTGGAGGGAAGGGTAACTGTATCATCAGCACACACCTGATCCGCTGCGACATCACTCTCAGCTGTGAATAGTGCATGACTTAAAGGCTGCACAGTGGTGTTAGCTCTGCAGGCTGCACTTTGTCTAGACACTCATTTGCATGAGCTGGTGCCACTCAGACAAGCCATAACAGTTTTAATTCTGTGGCTCAGAGGAAGACTCACACTCACACACCGTGGTGAGTTTCTGCCAAATCATTTTCTTTCCTCTTTCAGGTCCCAATTAGGAGTGCAATAATACTCATGTTTATTGTCTATTAATCTGACTATAGCTTTCTCTAGTAATCAATTAATCATGTGTTGCCCATCGCACATTCTCATAGCCCAGGAGGACGGCCTTGAAATGTGTTGTTTTGTCTGACCAGCAGCCCACAACCCAAATTTTATTATATTTACAATTATAGTAAACAGAGAAAAGCAGAAAAACATCACACTGGAGAAGCTGGAATCAGAGAATGTTAGTTAAATGATTAATCAATTATCAAAATAGCTTCTGATAAATTTTCTGTCAATCGACTAATCAATTAATCAACTAATCGTTTCAGCTCTAATCCCAATATTCTCAATATAACCCATTATTCCACCAACAAAATAAAACATCCAATGATTTTTCATGTTGTACATACTTACTGTACATACTTTATATGTATATAAAGTCAATTAATTTAAAATCAAAAAATTCTAATGGCAGGAGGCACCTCCTCTGAATCTTTAATACTTTATGTTATTTTATGAAAATAAAACTGTAAAGTGACACAACATCAAGAACAGGATCCAGTGTCTTTACAGCAGGTCCAGTCACATTATACTGTAAGACACTTACTGATGTCCTTTGGGTTTATGTAACAATAATATCACTATCACGTTTGCGTGCTGTAATATTGTGTCCAAAGGATATCTTATCAATAGAAGAGTGCAATGCCACAGGCCTGGGCGTCCATCTCCGTTTTTAATCCTACTCGTATCAATGGGGCTGCACTATTGTTAAGTGGAACTACAGAAGGTTTACGTGTCATATTGTAGAATAAACATTGTCCTATAGGTTGGCAGGTTGCACCCCATTACATCAACAAATGAGAATATTCTGGTATGCTAGTGTTTATGTAAGGTTTAAAGACATAATCTGAATACACACACAGAAAGGATCAGGATCCACCTTTAAGTGAGCTGCTTGAGTTGAAAAACAACTTTTGAATCATCAATGAGCTAAAATAACATAGTGTGAGCAGGTAACCAAAATAAGACACAGTACATGTGAGGACATATCTTAACTCCAGATACCCCGTTTTTCTAGTCTGCACAGGATTTGTGTCAGTCATTGTCCTCAGCCTGACTTCAGCCTCTGACATGTTCAATGTGAACAAGAAACCTGACCTGGCTGGTGGCCACGCACTCCAGAACAGAGCGTGAGAAAAGAGATTACGCATAACAAGAGCACGCTGTCACAAAGCATTTGGGAAACTCATTTTGACATCTACATATGTGATGCAAATATGTTCAGATGTGAGCAAGTTGATCCTGTTGTCCTGAACATTTTTTCAGGTGATGCATGATTGGATAATCTAATTCCTCTCACATGACAAGCTGCAATCAGTTGTATGAAAAGGTGCACACTTTTCTGCTTTTAGCCCTTTTGGTAATTACAATTTAATGTGCGACACATGAGCATTTGTTAGGCCTACATGGAGATAAATCTGGGACTTGTGTTACTCATCACGGCTCAGAAGAAGATGCTCGAGGTGATGATGAAGATGCCACAATAAACATCATACTCAGCAGTGTCATTGTGACTTAAAGGTGTGAAAACTTTCTTTTAGTGATAGTATAACACAAATATGAGTGGTCATATGTGAAGCTACCATAGAAATAAGGTTTGTCACTGATTCAGAGTGAAAACAATAAACTACAGCCACCTTTTCTATACCCTTTTAATATAATATAATGGGAAATAACCTCTGCTAAGCCACTGGATGGACTGGTCGACAAACTCTCACACAAAGAAGTGAAGCAGGCCTTAAAAACAATAGTACACACACATTATCAGCGCTCAAACATATCCTTCAGGAACAATAAATGACCTCTACTGGCTGCTTTCACCGGGAAGTGAAACTTCTGCATACAATCCGTAAATACATCCGAAAGAAAGACCACAATACAGACACAGGATAAAAGAGTTTGAAACAGCAACATTACGAGTGAAGGCATTGAAGTCGCCACGCGTTTTTTACGTTTTACCTGTGAACGCACCAGCATTTGATCGCCTATAAATCAATAAAACGACAGATGCTACCAAAAAAGTACAAGTGAAAATCCTCACGGTAGCCTCACTTCACGGTGTTGTTTTCTTACAGCTTTCATTAAAAGCTGTTTTAAGCAGGAGGTTTTTCAAATGAAGATGAACCAGCTTGCCATTACCTGCTGTCGTCTCTCGCAGCTCTCTGCTCTCTGCACTCGGTCCGATCTGTCGTGAACTCAAATCGCACGACTTGTGTATCTTTTAACAAGTTTGCTTCTCCGCTTAATAAGCATTAACACGTTTCACACCCTTATTCCGCATTACTGTTTGTCTTAGCGTCCTCCGTGTCTTCGATCTGGGAGACCGGAGTTTGTTTGCAGGTGTCGCCCAGAGTTGTTGCTCCTCTCTGCAGCAGCAGCAGCCTGCTCCTCTGGTCCAGCCCCCTCACACACCGGGGCTGCAGGACTGAAGCCTCTCTGGGAGGCAGGGACATTCCCATGATATGATACATGTCCATGTTATCGCTATAAGTTTAATGTCGCCTGTATATAGTGAGTTTAAAGTGGCATTTCATGCTTTATATGGTGTTTCCATGGTTAACCTTACTGTACTTTATGGTGTTGTATATAGATGTATGTATATTCAGATGTAATTTAAATGTCCTCCAATCAGAGAGTGATGTCACTTAAATGCTAAGTTGCACTGTGTTGACTGTTTGTATACACCAAGAAGAAGCAACACTCACATTGTTGCAGTGGTGGAAAGAGTACATTTCTCAACTTAAGTACACATTTGAGGTACTTTTTATACTACTATTTTCTCCACTGCATTTATTTTACAGCTTTATAATGCATTTTTATATATAAAGTATATAAAGTAGTTGAAATTAGCAACATTAAAATGCAAATACAGAAATTATTATAATCCAATAATACAGTAAATATAATGACATAACACTCTTTTTGTGTACTTTAAGTTCATTTTGCTGATAATACTTCTGCACTTTAATTTAAGCAGAATCTTTAGAGCAGGGCTTTTACTTGTAACCGTGTATTTTTACACTGTGATATAATAACTTTTACTTGAGGAAGATATCTGAACCTCAGAAGTGTGTTTCATACGATTCTGAGGTATGTATTCGGTACTGTTATATCATTATGCAGGTGTTGTTATTATCTCCTGTGTATTTATGCTGTCTCTGTATTTATCACAGTAAACAGATTTATTCACTAGTTACTGGGATACAAGATAATAAGATTTGCTTGTGTCAGAGGTGTTGTGTTTATTAGCAGTATTGCACTTTCATAAAGTTAAGGAACTCCCAAGAGACAGATTTTTTTTTTTTTTAAATGGTCACAATCAGAGCAGCAGAGGGCGTGACCCTATAATGTAATATGATCCTGACGTTTAGTCTGTAGAATGGGTCAAGCTCCAAAACTGCTGGATCCTACATTTCCCACAATGCAACTCAACAATGCCTTTTATTAGTCTTCTAAATACTCACTTCTTTAAAGCCCCACCCCTTCAGTTTGTAACACAGGCTTTCAGTTCAAAAGTTTAGATAACCCCGATGACATCATCATGGTTAAAGGGTTATTTTATAAAACGTTGGACAACTCCACCAGAGCCACAGAAGAGTAGAACTCCCCGTGACTAATTAACTGAACTTCATGAGTAAAATCAATAGAGTGCCCCTTTAAGGTTTGGGGCTAGCAGTCAGTGTCAGTGTTAAATGATCCAACCAAGTGCATACAGTAATATTGCCCAAATTTGATATCAGAATAGTGATTTCACAAAAATGTATATAGAGAAAAAAACATGTAACTGTATAAAAATATGAGCTTTCCTAATGACTTTTTCTCCTAAAAAATAAAGATAAAGAAAAACAATATACCCAAGACTCCAAACTCAGCTATTTTAAAGTGAGACTATATGACTGTTGAATGAAGAAATAACACATAAGCAATAAAACACACCCTTGATCAATTCAATACACCCAGGGGTTTCGCTGCTACAGACTTACTTGGTCTGGTATGACCATTAGCTGATGGTGGCTAATGTTTTAGCATTCACCATTATCCTAAAGGCTCACTTTAACAGTACAACTATATAATATAAATGTGACTGTGGTACTAAGCAGTGACATTAAGCAGCAGTCATTAGTGACCTTAAAGTATTAAGTATTTTCATAAAGTTTTGTAACCTATAACATACACACTTTATTTTAGGATTACAGACGTTTTGTTATCATAACTTAGAACTAGAGTGAAAGTTTTTAACTCGAACAAAGAAGTGAACAGAAATATAAATGACCTGTGCACTGAGGGGAAAAAAAGACAGTGCTGTTTCATATTTGTGTTTAGTCTGCATGAAAGACTTTACTTCCTAATGCTCTTCTGTTGGATAGAAATCTCTCAGGTCTCAGCTGGATTGTAACCATAATCACATACAGAAGACAGACGCTCACACAGACGTATATCAGCAACAGGAAGTGAGTGGAAGACTTTCCCACCCTTCCTGCTCCCAGATTTATCCCACTGACTGATAATGAGCAACAGATTAAATGTCTGAAATGAGGTCACAGCTGACAGTCTACAACAATACTGTCTTACTTTGAACACAGTCAGCAGTCTGAGTTAATTTACGGTTTCCACGGCACCGTGTTGCCTTGCTTAATTGGGGATATGAGAGGATTATAGGACATTTTGGAGAGGAACAAAGCCCATCATACTTGCAGCGCTACAATTCACAACCTGTTAAACTGTGGTGCCATCTGTTGGCAAAAGTATATCAGTAAGTTAAAAGTGAATGAACTTGCAACACTGCCATCATGTGGAGGTTTTTCAGATAACATTCCACATGCGTCATCTTTAATCTCACACTTGTTTGTCTAAATCAATAGCATAATGCACCACAAAGTGATGTCCACACAAGGTATAATAAAGTATAATCTGGTGTATTTTCTGTTCATCTTGTTTTCAGTGCATCTAGTGATCCACGTGTCCTCTAGATGGCGAGAGCAGCACACTGGAATTCATCAAACACACTGAGACTCACATGCTGTCAAAACAAGGCAGCCGGGACCAGAGTTGGATGTGATCTTTATCTCAACAGAAAGAGGCAACTTCCTTAATGCAGCTGAAGCTTTTTTTTCCCCAAAAGACCCCCTGGTGTCATCACATGGACGGACCGTGACCTTTGACCTCCTAATCAGTGACTCAAAAAACAAAGAAACAAGTAAAAAGCAATAACAACATGCGCACAAAGATATTATATATATATTATATCAATCAACAAAACACACACAACACCCACCCATGCACGCACGCACACACACACACAACTTAAACACACACTTCCACAGTGTTTCACAAACACACACATATGTGTATATACTGTATGTTATCTGCCATTTTCTTCATTTTATTAATTGTACCTTTCTTTTTCTTTTTTAATTATTATTTTATTATCTGACACTGGCAATATTGTCTTGTTAGAGTCATGCCAATAAAGCAAACTGAATAGGAACTGAATTGAGGTGTCAGGACAAACATCCTTGTCTCTTTTTGCAGTGCCTGCTGGTGTGATCCCAGCACAGCCGCCATCAGACTGTTTCAATCAGCTCTTTTTTTTTTTTTTTTTCCTGAAAACACATTCCATACATAGTCCAAGAATAACAGCTTGTGAATTGCTGTGTGGTCATTTTTGCTTCAACAAACTGAGCCTCGAAAGCTCCTCTTGACCTCTCAAATGCACTAATCATAAAGATTCAGTTGAGATTGAGGGATTTGAATTATTTTGCAACACACATCCCCTCAGTCAAAGCAAAGGTTTAAATTCTTTCTTTGTTCTTTATTGAAGGAAGGTTTTCTTCTCACAAAATGCCCAATTTATGTGTTTTTTCCATGAGTGTCTTTTACAAAAGTGACAAAACAAATCACAAAAAATAACTTTCTAAGGTTAACCTCACATGGTGATGGGTTAGTCTTAAGATCACTTGATTTATACACCACATATATTGAATTGAGACATTTTGTTGAGTAAAAAGTACATAAATTATATACATACAGCGCTGTGAAGCATGGTGAAACACTCACCTCCTCACCTCTGAATTCACAACAAGACTAAAGTTTACGCCTTTCGATGAAGGGATTTGACAGATTCCGAGGAAATGTTTGCTGTAACCTCTAAAGCAGATTAATATGTTGGAACTTTGAGTGAAGATAATTACCACTGCTGGAACGAATTAATTCCCCGTCGTTAATGTGGTAAACTGATCTAAAAGAATAGCAAACAAGCTGAAAATCTTTTTGCTTTGTTGAACTTTTCTTATGTAAGCCCCTTCTCCAGGATAAGGTGTCATTATTTGATTATCATTTGGAACATCTGCCCATCAGTGATCTCAGGCACAAGATGAGGAATCATTTCTACACAGCCATTAGTTAGATTTAATGGCACTGGGACGTATTATACAGTTGGTCTGCCAGATCAGACTCAAATATACTGGATCAGAGCCTGTAATGAAGTCAGTTAATGATATGTAAATGACTTTATGCTGTATTTGTTGAAATTTCCAAATTATTTTTGATTGAAACTTTATTTTGTTAATACATCTGTTCCTTTTCATTTGTGTCTGTTGTCTTTCACATGTTAGGTAGTGACTGTATGAACTAACTATAAAGAAGTGAATTTGCAATTTGGTAATTACTTGGTAATCATTTGAGATTACAATATGCTGTTACTTTGATTTAACTCAGTTATTTGGCTACTTAGTTATTTCTTTATATTGGCATTCCTGGGGCAGCTGAGTGAGGATGTCAACCAAACCACACAAAGCCAGCATCACACAGCTGATTTTATCCAAGGAAGTCCCAGCACCACAGCAGTCCACTGAACACACTGAACCACCTTCAGCACCCTGCTTTCTTCCCTGCCAGAAACACAATATGAAGACCCAGCAAGTCAGCAATTAGAAGAGGATGACAGCCTCCTGCATGTCCAACCTTAATCCGCCACCAGTCAAGAGGATGAGCATCCTCTCAAAGCCACCAGCACAGAGAAAGCTGTCACCATCTGCTCGCCTCAATGTGTAGAAATTAAGAAAGAAACATAAAAAAAGCAGGCTGGAAATGATAGAAAAATTAATTATAAAAGGTTAAACTCAGCATTGAAAAAAATATTATAATATTGAGTTATTATTACTGATGATTTCATGTGTAAGCAACATTTTAATGTTGCACCTGTTGCATTTATTTTTCTAAACATTTTTGACACAGCTAAACATCTGATTATTTAATTGAGACCAGAAAACCAGAAGCTTTTCTAACTGTGACAAAGTATATCATGGTAGATCAAATCTAACGTCTTTTGTGGGCTTTTGTTATCTAACGCTTTTTTTTCATACTGTATTTAATGATACATCAATCATTAAAATTAACCAAAGGTCTTCTTAAACATTAAATTTTAAAGGTACCATCTTTTTGTGTTTGTGGGGGAAATTAAAACTGAATGATGAGTGCAGAAATTCTATGGGCTTCAACAGCCCAATACTTACGTGGAACTTTGATAGTGTAGAATAAGCTCTCTTTTCCTAAAAATAATAGCAACTTGGTCCAGGACCATAGTGATATTATTAAAATAGTGTGTAAAGTAGAGCGTTTTTGAATTAAACAGACAGATGGATGGTGTACACACCTACAGTGACATCAATATTATTAATTTGGCAGCTGGGTGTATGAGGTATTTCATCAAAGTTAATGAAATAAATACATTTGTCCACTAGCAGCATGATGTAGAGGTTCCGGAACTGAAAACGGGGAGGTTAATAGTGGATGCACCCCGTTGTGGATACGACCACGTGCGCATGCGCAAATCGACCAAAACACCGAAAGAAGGGTGGCCGCATGAGGATATTTACGTAAAACAATGCCTTATCGAGTAAGAAATATCTTAAATTTTATAAAAATAGCCTTTTTGTGACGTCTACGCGTAATGTGTTTCAATGTTTAAATCTATTTGCCGCAGTTAGCTTGTGTAACTAGCGGAAGGTTACGAGAACAATAGCTAGCATGCTAACTGATAGCTAGCAGACAGTTGTTAGGTATTCAGCATTAGAACCTGTTGTATTTAGATTAGCATCGTCAGCCTAAGCTAGGTAACGTTAACGCTATACATAATGTGAACTGAAACAAAATACCGATTTGTGTTTTCAATATAAATTGTCTCCGCATTTCAGGCGTACAGTGGCTTCAGTTTAACCTCAGTGTGACAGCTCAGTGAGTGATCGGAGGATGGACGGCGTTACCGTGTCAGCCTCCGGTGGGACAGCAGAGTGTCCTCTGGCTTCTGAGGACATGGAGGGGATCTGTGTAATGCCGGATTTGAGTGCCATCAAGACTGAGCAGTCAGTGGGTGCGAGCCCAGATGACACAGGCACCCAAAATGTGGCCATGGGCATTAAGTTCATCCTGCCCAACCGCTTTGACATGAATGTCTGCTCAAGATTTGTCAAGTCGCTCAATGAGGAGGACAGCAAGAACATCCAGGACCAGGTCAACTCTGATCTGGAGGTGGCTTCTGTTTTATTCAAAGGTAAGAACCCTGTTAATGTACCACTAAAGTTACAGTAACTTGACTTGACATTTTCATTTTAATGAGGTTATCTTGTGTTAATGTCTGATGTCACAAAATGTTTTCCTTCTCTTTCAGCTGAGTGCAATATCCAGACCTCACCTTCCCCGGGTATACAAGTGCGTCATGTTTACACGCCATCCACCACCAAACATTTCTCCCCCATCAAACAGTCCACCACACTCACCAATAAACACCGTGGCAATGAGGTTTCTTCCACACCTCTTTTGGTGCATTGTAAGTACCACAGTTGTATTAACTTTATTTATTAAAATGTTTCTAACATGAATCCAGTACAAATGTTAATCAATACATGCATGTTTTTCCTCTCAGCTTTGTCCATTCATCAGCTTGCAGCCCAGGGTGAAATGGTGTTTCTGGCCAGCAGGATTGAACAAGGTAAGCAGCCCATCAGGGTACAACTCGTCGTAGTCACGCAGTGGTGAAATGATCTAAAACAACACTCATAACCACTGGTGTTTAGGGCTGCAACTAACAATTATATTCATTATAGATTGATCTGTGGATGAATCAATTTGTCTATAAAATGTCAGAAAATGGAAACAATTGAAAAATGGCCACTGCAATTTCCCAGAGACCAAGGTGATGTCTTCAAAAGTCTTCTTTTGTCAGACCAACAATCCAAAAACCAAAAACATGGAGTTTACTGTCATATAAGACGAATAAAATCAGCAATTCTTCATATTTAAGAAGCAGGAACCAGCAAATGTTTGGCATTTTTGCTTGGAAAATGACTCAGATGATTATTTGATTATCAAAATAATTCTGTCGTTTTACTAATCATTTCTGGTGTTATTTTTTCACATAAATCACATGCACTCACTTACATAAAATAGTTTCAAGACATAGAGCAATAAACATTAAGAAAAACTGTATCTTCTTGCATTTTGCATTTTAGGTGTTACATTTGTTAGTGAGTCTCACCCAATGTCAGTTGCGATCCTGCAAAGGATAAGTGTGTATATATATGGTGGATGGATGGTGATGAAAACACATGTAGTGATTAAGTTTTTTTTTTTTAAATCTTTTTATATATCATTTTAATAGAGACTGTGATCAATCTCCAAGATGAGGAAGGCTTTACCCCCCTGATGTGGGCCGCTGCACATGGACAAATCGCTGTTGTCGAGTTTCTGCTCCAAAATGTATGGGAACATGAACAGAGCTCATGGTTTTATTATATTAGAGCATCATGCCCTCTTTATTTATTTACTGGTCGTCATTCTATGTCATTCTTCGCTGTAGGGTGCTGACCCCAACCTCCTGGCCAAAGGGAGGGAAAGTGCATTGTCCTTGGCCTGCAGTAAGGGATACACTGATATTGTGAAGATGCTCATTGACTGTGGTGTTGATGTCAATGAGTATGACTGGGTAAGAATACTAAGCTTTTATCACACGTTCACTGGACCTGGTTAAGTAGAATAGGACAACAAAAAAATTATACGACATAAGGGAGATCTTTCACTCACTTTGTGCAGGGGGGTTTATGTTGTTCTTGCTATCAAATGCTGTGGAGGCGACAGTCTATGTGGCCTGTTGTGATGTTTCTTCTGTGGGTTTCAGAATGGAGGAGCCCCTCTGCTGTACGCTGTCCATGGGAACCATGTGCGCTGTGTCGAAATCTTGTTAGGTGAGGACAAATCTTTGTGGTCAGAAACATCCACCTGTATTAATATTTCTTAAAGGATAAACATGACAATTGTGTTGTGTCCAACATATAATGTACAATAATAAAGTTTTGGTATGTTTGTCTGTCTTCCAGAGAGTGGTGCTGATCCTACCATTGAGTCAGATTCTGGATTCAATGCAATGGACATGGCTGTTGCTATGGGCCACCGGAATGGTATGTGTAAATTAAACGCATGGTCTGAACCCACATGGATGTTTGCCTTATGTGGACAATAGTAATTTCCCACAACATTCTCTTCTATTTAAATTGAGTTATCAAAGAGTCTCATGATCCCCCTTATAGATGTGATGTACATATACTGTAAGTCCCCATATATACTTATGCCTCATGAGAATGCATCCAGAAGACGTTAAAACTTGTTTTTAAAAAGTCTATAATTTTTTGGGGGGTTCATGATGGAAGTAGCTAACGAGGGAGCCATCATCCCTACATGTGCAGCACTGATCAGAAAGGACAGGATTCACAGAGTGACTCCAGAGTGACGTTGCATGAATTCTGATATGAATGTTCAGACTGAGGTCGCGTTGCAAAAAAAATCAGACCTGTATCTGATTTAGGAAAAGATCAGATTTCCACATAATTTGTGCTGTTCACACAGTTATAAAAAAACAAACAGATCTGAGTCACATACGTATGAGCAAAAAAATCAGATTTGGGCCACTTTTGCCTTCAGTCTTCAAGTCATGTCTATTCATGACCCCCACCCCCCCACCCCCACCCCCCACCCCACCCCCCACCCCCACCCCACCACAGGCAGCATACGCAGAGTGGTGAATTGTATCATAGAGTATATCATAGAAATAAAATAATTTTAGACGTTATTTAAATGAAATGTACTATTGTTTTTTTTCAGTAAAAGCTCACTAAAAATATTTCCTAATAAAGCAAAAATATTTAATACATTTGGAATATAAATATTTTATTTTCTACTCAATAAATAATCTCACAATTCTGCCAAAGGTTACCTTTCATCCTCTTGATGAACCCAGAAGTGAGACGCGCTGATTTAAGGATTTAGGAGGCAAATTGAATTTCCCCTAAATGTACAGGATTGGAGTTCATCCTGTCAAATTCTATTTGGCTCTGAGCAGGAAATTAGTTGTTGACAGTGCTGCTGCTTCCAAGAGAGTTTCAGCATGCCAACTCCACTTTTGTCTCCCTTCTGGTGGTGAAGGATGGCCAAATGGGGAAGTAAATATTTGGATTCATATTCACTTTGAAAGGAGCTCTGTTCAATTGAGTGCTGCATGTTTCTCTGTTTAGTTCAACAGGTGATGGAGGCACACTTACTGAAGTTACTGATGGGAGTCAGAGAATGAACTGTGACACTTAAGGAAAACAAATACCGAAGGGACGACGCTGGGCTCGGGACAATCACGTAGCACGCCCAGGCTGTCGGCCAACCGGAATATTTAGTTCCATTAAGTGACATCTCAACATATATTGTATCATATCAACATTATTTTGTTGGCATGATGCACATGAAGGTTTGTGCTGTGTCAATTTTCAATTTTCAAACTGTTTTCCTCTGCACTTTTTTCACATTGAATGTGGAGTAGCAAATCTGATCCAGATACACTGACAGATTCTCAAAGAACAAAAAATGTAGTTCTTCACTACAACCCCCAGCATGCACTGTACTCCACCTGTCGTATGCTGCCAAATGTGCAGTGCAGTGCAGTGTAGGATTGTTTTAGTTTTAACAACGGGGTTCGTACAAAGTCTTGAAAGTTTGGAAAATGCTTAATTTTAACCATTATGTTTTCAAGGTTAGGAATATGCTTGAATTCGAATATACTCCTTGAAAAATGCTTGATTTTTAACATAATCTGGTGTTTGATCTACAGTCACGTAAACCAAAACTCTTTCAAAATTTGAAATGAAACACTCCTGTTGTCATACTTGTTGGTTGTCTCCTGGCATTTATAGTAAACATTTAGTTGTTATGATAAAGGCTTTGAGAGTCTGGAAACATTTGGTTTAGGAACCTTGAAAGGGCTTGAAAAGTGCTTGAATTTTACTCTTAATAAACTGTACGAACCCTGTAACTAGTCTTTTAGTATCGTATATTGCATTACATGCCATCATTGGCTGTTCCACCCTTTTCCCATCATGGCAAGTTTTTTTTTTTTTAACTAACTTATTAACCATAATAATAAGCCGTTTTTAAGAGTAAAAGGATATTGATGTAATACGTTGAATTGCCTCATATTCACACTGTCAGGTCTTCATAGCGAGGACGTTTGAGGCTCATTTTGCTCTTCTGAAGACTAACAGTGGGTGGATTGAAAAAAACGTTCTTACAGAGTGGAATGCACATGACTGTCTGCTTCCATGACGCTGCCATGCTGTTTGTGTTGGTTGTACTGAGTTTATTTATTTTAATCTAGACATTGTGTTGTAATGTGACAGGTCTGTTTAGTTTCTCTGTATTGTGATACTAATGTCCACTGATGTGTGTTGTGAATTTTAGAAGACCTCACACCTCATTCAAAAGTCCCACGAGGTTATTGTGGTGCTGTTCGCCACTGTATGAGGGTGCTTGTGTTTTATACCAGTCATACTGTTAAGTGGTGTATCAAGAAATAACTTGTATTGACCTCAGTTATCAGTCTTCATTCTGTACAGATATTTATCTGATTGCAAGTTAAAAAGGTCAAACCACTGTTTATAGTCACTGAAATGAAGCCGTTATTTAATTAAAAGATCTTTTTAAACTGCATTCAACAGAGTCACAGTCATGGGGAGAAGACACGCTTATTAAGTAGCTGTTAGTACTGTAGATAGGGCAGGAATGAATGTAAAGCTATAGGATTATACAGTTATGAGCTAAGAATCTAAAAATAACAATTCTTAAACTACAGTGCAAATGTAGTTTATGTGCTTCAATGACAATTGTGCACCAAAGAACTTCAGCATGATAATATAAAAAAATAAAAAATATTTTGAATTTGAATTGAATTTAGACCAGATGTTGGCGGTAAAATGAAAAGTCAGATGATCACCAAAGTTATAACAATTCTTCCTCTGGGGATTATAAATATCTGTTCCAAAATACATGGCAATCCAACTAATAGTTATTGAGATATTTCAGTCAACATTGCCATCCCTACAGCCATGCTGCTAGCATGGCTAAAAATGTATTGTTTCATAATTTTGTAGATATACAATTCATCTGTCTTTATTCATATGATCTATACATTAAGCACAATCCTACACCTGGTGATGCTGTCATGATTAAGACATTTTTTTTTCCTCATTTCAAATTTACAAGTGCTCTTTTAACTGAGTTGTATAATAATATAAACAGCCTGGGCAAAACATCAACCTGCACACTTAAGCGTGCTACAGTATTTCAGGAGGGAGGGAAAAAAGAAAAACAGAAATTAGGGCTATTTATTGACAGTAGCAAAGGTTTATTCCAGATATGGTGGTTTGAAAGAGGCCACAAAGAATTAAGGTTCAGTAACATGGAGGAAACAGGTGTACAGCGGGAGCCTTAAACACCACATTTTATTTTACATACAATCTCTCACTCTAACTGGACAAACAGACCACAGAGCACAACAAGCATTTGCAGAGTCTGGTGGAAAAGAAGAGGTGGAATGTACTAAAATACCTTACACTTAAATACTGCTACCCCCGGTGGTTTTTTAATACTTCAGAGTACTATTCTAGAAAATTACTCAAAAATAATTCACTTAAAAGTATACAAGTACTTTGTTCAGGTGTTGCACATATTACAGAATGCTCACAGCCAAAAGTTATACATTATTCATCTTCTCAGGTACTTAACTCTTAGCTTTCCACCTCTCGAAATAGACAGAAAAAACATCTTGTGCCCCACATGGTCCTGTCAAGTTTTGACACTTCAGAGAGTCCCATTTCCTCTAGTTAGCCTCATCCTTGGATGCTTCATCAAAATTCTCCACCAGATCTGAAACAACAAAAGATTCAGTGGTAAATTGATTTGAGTCGGGGGGGGGGAAAGGCACGGCTATCTGCAACAAATGACTCTCAGAGGTGCCAGAGCACAATTCAGGAAAAGTGTGTTTATCTGAAACATAATAGGTGTAATGCAATCCCGAGTCTTTGCTCATCTTTCCCCACTCCTATATAGACCGCAATGTGCTCGACATATGAGGCTCTCACAACTACTGAAAGCAGCTGTAAAAATTATGGCGTGTAGGATCAAAAAGTTGGCTTCAATTACCTCATGAAATGTGAGAAATCTGCCTTTCCAAGTTTTGGCTCAAAGGGTCGAGGGTTAAAATGGAAACAATTCAAAAGGTCTGAGTAAACATGTTCTTCAGTGGGAGAACAAAAAGGAAACTTAACTCCAATAACAACATGATGGCAATGGCTGTTAACCCCCGTGCCATCAGGCTTCAACTGCTCCTATTGCTTGAATACATGTGTAATCGTTTGTTACATTAGTGAGGGAACTAGGGCTACGGGGAGAGAAGTCCTGGGAAAAGCCGAGATTATTGTAATCGCAACCTCATGTGTTTGGCCCATTTTGCTCACAAAGAAAAGCAAACTGGATCTCAGGATCTTATAAACAATGAACATGAGATTCAAACACAAAACCCTGCATTGCACCATCATCTAAAGTCATTGATGAATCCCCTTCATATGACCCCTTTCACAAGCCAAAAGAAAACAAACCTGCCATGGTTATTTAACTGAGAGAAAAGGGAAAAAAAACTTGCCCAATAATGGACAAATTTGAAGGAGTATTTCCAAATAAGACTGCAAAGGAGTTTGACGCGAGATGATCAAGTTTTACTTGAGACGTGTTGAAGTAATCTTTTGTTATTACACGGCTTTGTTGAATACTTGATTCTGATTGGTATTCTACGGTCTGTTATTTCCGTTGCTATGGACGCAGTTCTGATCTCTGGAGGACCACGTGCAATCATATCAATCCGCAGAAAGTCCGGTAAATTTAACATCAGCTCATTGACACTCAAAAGACATTTTCTGTTACTCCATCAGAAAACACCATGGAAGAGTTTAATATTTAATATTAATTTTAATATATTAGGAGAGCACTAAACTTTCAATTCATGATTAATGACTGAACTGTCCCCAGAAAAGAAAAGAAGAAGAAAAGGGTGAAGAAGTCCTGCATCACCCTGTCAGGGTTTATTTCCACAATAATGACCTGCCTGCTGTACATTATCCCTTACATGTTGAATGGTGGAACAGACTACTGTGCATGGAGAGGTGAGGGTAATGCAAAATGAGACATTTAAGCGCTCACCTGGAACATCATCATCCTCTTCTTCTACTGTTGCAATCGGCGCTTTTCCATCTGCAGCTGTGAGAACAGAAACGATCTGTGAGAAGCTTGAAATGGTCAAGTGGCCAGAAACAACCAATCCTAAAGGGCAAGACTCATCTCTTTAAACAAGTTTGACTACACAGAATATACAGTTATGAATCTATGCTAAATTATGGCTTTATTCAACATGTTTGAATACGTTTCAGGATTCTAGGTTACTGACCCTGCTTGGGCAGGGCCTCAGC
The DNA here is from genome assembly GCA_008360985.2 of Macquaria ambigua. NCBI lineage: Eukaryota > Metazoa > Chordata > Actinopteri > Centrarchiformes > Percichthyidae > Macquaria > Macquaria ambigua. Next base: position 82,007 of record VMKM01001232.1, on the reverse strand, counting down.
GAGTCTCCTGAGGCTCGTCAGGCTGTCTGCTCCCAGCTGGTTCAGGATGCCCGGCAGCATCTCGGTCAGCTGCTTGGTCTCTGCGTGGCCAGTGATGGTGAAGGTGTTGGCGGCGAGGGAGGCCTGCACTTTGGGATTGTTGAAGTGGATGACTGTTCCTTGATTTGTAAACATGTTAACCTGTAACAGACCAACGTTTTATACGGTCAACAACAAAGATACATCTGCAGTACTGAAGCAGAGTCGCCTTAAATCACAGTGGGACACCACTGAGATGAAAGTATACGCCTACCTCTTCGATACCAGAGATATTGTTGACACCAAGTTTCTTTAAGGAGAACTGGAGCTTCTTGTCATCTGCGGTTGCTGTTCTGTGTACAACCTTCTTCTTTCTGCGAGCACTACCCTGTTAGGACATTCATACAAACATATTTCTGTTTAAACCTCCAGTTCTTAATCATCTATTTAATGCATCATCTTGTAGGCTGGATATGGGACTTTTTTTGGCCCAAAAGCTGATGGCTGTTTTTAGTCTATTTATTTTAGTTCACTCTCTGGCCCACAGTACACTGTTGCCTAAAATGACTGCTGCTATTTCACACAAACTATAGATAAAATTGCCAGTTGTCATAGAAACTACATTTAAGCTGTATGTAGCTGCACTGCCTAACATCAAAACCTAATTTCACCATATCATCTAAATTCTCATTCACACATGCAGTATGTAAGGTCATCTCTGTTCAATCAGCATTTTTTATTTTAGTAGAGAGTAAAGTATATAACTAGTTTCACATCCTGTGCCACGGTAGTTGCTGTGGCCCCATTTGACAACCTGGTGCTAAACCCTGAAAACTAAGCATGTCTTTAAAGCATTAAGAAATAGCAGAGAAGACCGAGTGCTTTGCAGAAAATCCAGCATTTCATGTTACCTGTGTTATTGCATTTATTTAGTCAATTACCTTTCCGCCGATGCGGACTTGTTCCTGTAGTTTAGCAAGTTTTTCTTGATTCATAATTGCTTCTTTCATCTGCAAAAAAAAAGCACATTACATACGATTATGTTAGAGTCACTGACCGCCTCAAGGTTTTAACACCTTTCCTTTAAACACATTTGGGATATTTAGGAATTTAATCATGTAATACCGTGATCTCCCAAATATTGCACACTTGGCTAAAAATAAAATGGTCAAGACAGAAAAACATATTAGGTGTAATTCACAAAATCGTATGTGGTTGCTGAAAACGCAGCACAAAGCAGCACCAAAACACAAAGCACATCATGCAGCTAAAAAGGTAAAACGTTCAGACTGCAAGCTGCTGAAAATGAGACATCTATACCAAAACAAACTGAAAATCTTAGGAAATTAAGAGTTAATGAAACCACCTGTTTTCCTTTTACTAATTCAAAGATTAATATCCTTACAGTATTAATAAATTATAAGCTATTATGGTATATTATTTTCTCTTGACATCCTACTATGGTTTTTTGACTTTTACCTACAGTCAGTGTGATCAACTCTATCAAGACTGTGCAGAGCTGCAGTGTTACAGCCTAGCAGTAACTGTAATGTATGTTCAGCTGAACACAGAAATTAATGTTTCCCTGAACGCTTTGCGGCTCCTTAGCTAGCCTGCTATTTACACTTGCCTCACTTGAGGATAGTGCGTTTGGTAACTAGCACACATTGGTGTGATCTAATTGATTCATGTGCTGTTTGGAGGCTCTGATCTCATTGAGCACTGCAAACACAGTCTACGTTGTTGGAAAATGGGACCCAGAAAACAAACACGTATGGTGTGTGAAGGATAATGGAAAGAGGAAATGGATGGTGGCATGGTGGCAGACATCAGGTGAATGATCTATGGCCTTTTCTCCGGGGCTTTATCATGACTAAATGGCTGTGTGTCTGATCCCACCCTTCTGACAACATGAATTTTGCGAACACAAACACACCTGGTGCAGCTGAAATGCATGCTGTTATTCTGAACAATGATGAGTCCTGCAGAACAGATTGTTTTTGTTCATATTCTTCATTGCGCTGCCACTCTGGTATCACAATAAATAACTGCCAACAGGAGATAGCATAATGTGCTCCACCAACATCACTACTCCATTACTATGCACATGTGCACTTACACAGCCTTTAAGAAAACTAAGAGTATAAACAACCATGTATTCAGGTTTTACCAACAGAACTCTAGCCATGTAGTGCACGATCATATTACTACAGTGCATGTACAAATACTAAATTACCATATTACTGTATCATGTGTACAGCGATGTTAAACATATCTTTGTTACCTTTTGAAACCACGTTTCACTTGCCAGTCTAGAGAGAAATTGGACTACAAAATCAAGCTATATATTAACATAGAAAAGGAGAGAAAATCTTATTGTGATACGCACGTGTGTAACTTGGCTAACACCTCGCACATGTAAACACACACAAGGAGGATTTGGTGTGGATGTGGTTGTCTGCGGCAAAGTAGACTTTAAAAAGCCAGTAAGGAGCTGTCAGTGTCACAGTCAAATGCTAGTTTTTGGCTATCGAACGCTAATGGTTCCACTTGTATGTTGTCTGTACTGTGGACAACAAGTGAAGACAGCGAAACAACAAAAGGCGGCGGTGGACCAAACAAAACAAGCCAATAGCACCGCAGGTAACGTCAGGTAGGTTTAAGCTAACGTTAGCTGACTAACTCAGCCAACCATTGTACCGAAGCAAGGTGTGGTTTAGCTTTTGTGCAAGAACTTGTAGGCTAACTTTAGCTAGCTTCTTAGCTAACTGGGAGATTGTGGAGTGGGCGGCCTGTCACTCACAGCCACACACAACCGTCAGCAACGTAAGCTTCAAACCCCGGCAGATTTCAGCCACCTAGACAGAAAAGGCTTTCGTTTACCTCTTGCCGTCGGATCGGAGGAAAACAGTGCAGGGAAGAAGGTATTTAAAGCTCCTCACTGACCTGTAAACTAACAGCAGACACATGCGGGGAGCAAGATGGAAGCGAGAGAGGAGGGAGGAAGTGACGTACGGCAAAAAAAAATGCAATGGAGTATTGTTTTTTTGCTGCCCTGAGTTTAGCTTTGCAGGCAACACTTTCACCATCGAAACAATCTTTATCAATGAAATGTAAAGGTTCAGATGAGAGTTAGGACGGTTTGAATTCTGGGCTGCCCAAGATCGAAAAGATATGCAGTATTTTACATTTGTATGCATATTTATATATGAAAAGATACAGTAATAATGTTATACATATCCATTATGCATCCCTTTTAATGGCAAAAATAGTTAATTTAATCAATCTAATTAGATTAACATTTACCCAGCAATAAGCATGCCACTACTGTCATTTTCATCCAGCTGCTTCACTGTAAAAGCCTTCCAGTGATGCCTCTTTACTTAATTCATTGTTTTTTTTTTCAGATTCTCCATCTCCGAGAGTGGAAGGCTTTTACTGTGAAGTACATGCAGGTGCACAATGTGCAGAGATGTTTGAGATAGACTATAGAGTGAACTGGTTGTTTGCTCAAGTAAGTCTTGTATTCATGTATTTTCAGTGGTCTTTTGTAGGTCATTGCAATGGACAGACAAAGATGAGGGATTATGATCCAATGCCTACTCAGGGCAACAGGATCCACTGCTCTCTGCAGGATTATTTGCAACCTGCTGAATTCCTAATAGTAGGGGCAGACACCTCCTGTAGTTATAATTAACTCAACTGATGGGATGGTTATCAGAGGATCGCCAAGTTTTATCTAGAATCTTTTGATTGTATTCTGAGGATGATAATTGACATATAAACTTTGCAAAGTCGTGTCTAGGTGCGGGAAGTTGACCTCATAGGCTCTGGAATAAACTCCACCCCATGTTAAATGCATTTTCTGGGCAAGATGTTGTTTAACTCTCCTCAGGTATATAGGCATGCCTCAAAGGGGAGATCATTCATAATCAAACCACTAAGAAATCTTTCAACTACCTTGTTTGTTTGTGTTGTTTGGTATAAAAGTAGGTGACTGAGAGGCTGCAGCGGATAGTGCTTCCTTTAGATGGATCTATAGGTTTGTTACAAAGTCACAAGCTGATTGGCCATAATACATGGACATGTTAGGCACCTGTGGAGAGAGCACAAGGATTTTTATTATAAAGCAGTACCCTACTGAGTGTGCTGATGAGGATACATTTGCATTTTACAGTGCAGTGTTGGCATGTTGCCTGTTTTGGCATGATAATGACAATGCTCATTTACCAGAGACATTTGTTTTATGATGAACACCAGTGATATTGGTGTGATTACTTCTTACTGTGGAACATTTAAAAGAAAACATTTACAATTTATTTTTTCATGGCAAAAGGAGGAGGACATAGATATATATTTTTTAATTCAGTTGTAATTCGTCAGGAATATTTGACAAATTGATTGCATCTTATTCTACATCAAATTTAGGTTTAAAAATGAAAAAACAGCAGTATGTTCCTTATTAATATGAAGAAATGGGATGTGATTTATATGTTTTTTTGCCCAAATAGCTCTTTAATTTGTTTATTGGAGTATTTAATTACAGTAACTTCACACCTATATGATGTTTCATGATGACAAATGACTCAAAACCATACACATACCAACATAAAGCGCATAAGCACATAAAATGTATGTGATCCTTTCACCTCGTATCATTCAGACTGTTTGCTGCAGTGAAAGTGAAAAGGTTTGGGTGAAAAAGTAGTAAGCTGAGTGTGTGCTGCACTTGTTGGGTCAAACAGGAGGATATAATTCTGAAAATTCACCTCAGATCATCTTTAATCTGGTAGATCAGCCTTCTGAGAAGTTTCAGTGCACTCCAAGATTATGTGCTGTCATTTAGTTTGTGTGTGTGTGTGTGTGTGCGTGTGTGTGTGTGTGTGTGTGTGCGAGAGAGAGAGAGAGAGAGCATTTCATCTCACCCAGATTTGTCTGTTTGTCTTTCAGGTAGTGAAGGTTTTCAGGTTGTTGCATTGAGGAAGCAGACAGGAGTTGTCCTGTGACTGCATTGCATTCTTGTCTGTTGAGGGTTCTGTTAGTTGAGAAACTATAGTACATCTCTGAAGATTTATTTCTGACACACATGCTATAGGGGTATACACCCTGTGGATTATTTTCCTACACATATCCTGTAAAAACCAAACAAACTACAAAATAAATAATTAATAAATTGTCACACCCTACAAGCCATATTCACAATAATAATGATGGTGGTGTGATGAGTTTTTTTCCTTTCTTGTCCAGGATTTAGTTTAAATAATAACACTGAAACATATCCAAACAATAAATTAATAAATATACCTAGAAAATAAGCACATTTTCTTAGATATAAACCTTCAGGGACAGGCTTACATGTACAATAGATGTAAGCCAGAGAACATGTGCAATAGCACTAATATTTTATTCATAAATAGAATGTATAATAATAATTGATATAACAACAATTATCAGCTCATGTATTACTGTCTTTCTTCTGTCGTGCACCCCCATGATAATCACATGCCTTCTCCCCCCTGACTGATCAGGGACCTGAAGCTATATCAGGGACCTTTGGTGCAGTTTAAGGAACTTTTTGAGGGCTTTAAACAATGTGTTCTTGTCTTTGCCTCTAAATAAGTGTCAGATAATGCCCATTAATGATTGCACGTAAAATAGTTCCCTATTCTACCTCACAGGGATAAAAGAGTAGAGTGAAAACTTGTGAAACCTTGGAGTCGCATGCAAGTGAATTGCATCACTGCCTCTGATAACTACAGTGTTTCATTTCCTTTCCTGTCACAATTACAGTCTTCAAGCCGACACATTTCTTATCAAACAGTTGAAAAGAAGCATGAACGATTGATTTAAGCTCAACGTGGCACTCTAAGAAACGTTAACAGGCAGATAAAGCTTTTCAGACCCTTGTTTTGGAGGAAATGAGAGACCGACCACTGTCAAAAAGAATCCACAAGTATGGCGTTTGTAGCCTTTAAGTGCAAGAATACAACCTGCAACACGGTTTTACCTTTTTTTCCTGAATATTCCCATTGAGATTTAATGCAATAGAAAATATTTCAAATATTATCTAGGCCTATGCAATTTGTTTTTTCCTCCTCTGCATGTCCACCGCACGCACAGTAGGCTATCTTTGTTGCTATCTCGCCTTTTTCTGCATGTGATACACGTTAATCACATGCCCCGCAGACCCCTCTCAGACGGCCCGTTTTGGTGACACTCAGGGGTTTCTGTCAGAGCAAGAGGCAGGCAGGCAGGCAGGCAGGCAGGCAGGGATTGCGTTTGAACAGCTAAGTGCTTTCTTGGTACCCCGTGGCACGGAAACACCCTCGGATCGCAGAGGGGGAATTTAGAAACACTTTAGAGGTGGTTTACCACACATGCGAGTGCTGCTGTTGTAAGTGTCGGCTCAAAAAGAAAAAAGAAAATCGCCTGGTCTTCATTCTTTTTTTTTTCTGATAATGTCAGTCAGTGTATTCACATAAGTTTGAATAAGACTTCTTGTTTTTGTCTCTGCGATCTTCACTTTATTAGACTGAAATACACTTAAATATAAATATATAATAACTCAATCAACAATTAAACTGACCCAGGGCGTAATATTGTTAATGCGTAGCCTGCACAGACAAATCCTGATTTTGGCATAAAAGTAAACGTTTGAGGCTGACTTTTTGGATTTACAAATGTTTGTGAGTCATTCAGCATATCGTTCGTGCATTCTGGTTTCAAATAAAGGTCTGAGGAATAAGAGGGAGAACTAATGCAGGCATGCATGTAACTATTTAATGTGCACAAGTCCATGACGTGCTTTTAAAAATCAGAGGCACATCAACTTCTTTTCAGTGAAGGCTGAAGTTTTATTAGATAAATCCACGATGGAGTGTTTTTAACCTATTCAACACATCTTAAATCATGGCACGATCCATAGAACTGGTTATTGATTATTGAGGTAATGGCTTATGAAATCTGATTCGATTAAAACAACACCAGTCTCAGCATGAACGAGTCGTAGTTCTCCTTGTCTACATTCATGCACAACACTGATTCGTTCACTTTACTTTAAATAACTAATCAAAAACGAGGCAGTTAATTCATATAAAGCGTGGGAGGCGTGTGTGTGTGTGTCTAACTTTCTCTGTCGAGGTTTTTTAATTATATGTTGTCCATAAATTAGAAATAATCAACATAAAGTAGGCAATATAAAGTTTATCATATGGTAAAAGTGCAGACCAGTTTGCCGTTTCAAACTGTGAAGTGGCAGAAGTGATGAATAATAAATAAAATACAGCCTTCAATCGGTTATATTCAAGGCAAATAACAATCAGTTTTTGCAGAAATTACAAAAAATAATGTTTGTATTTTTTCCCTCCGAGCTTCCTCATTCATTTTACAAAAGCGATGTGAGGCTTATTATGTACAAAATTAAATGATTTATAGAGGCCAGTAGGATAGTTTTATGATAAGTCTATAGGCTACCTTACACCAAACTCTATACTAAAAATGGTTGGTTTAAGGGAAGTTAGTACTAAATTCCTGGTTGTGACACCTACAGCTGCGAGAGTTTTTTATCTTTTATGGGCCATAAAGGTTTTAATTGTGAGACAACTTCACCGCTAGATGGCGCTGGTCAAATGGGAACTTCTGAAAAGTTACTGAGGGGCCACACAGTACCTGAAATTAGTTTGAAATAAAGCCATGATGAGCCACCGTGTGTATAGTTTTTTTATCAGAAGTCTAAATGTGTTTTTAGGCCAACTGCATGTATTGAAAAGCTGCTTCTCTTTTTAGAACAGAAGTGAGAAGTCAAATGTACATACGTTTGGGAAAGTAATTTTTTCTTTCATGATTTGATTAAACTCTGCAGAGTGTAATATTTTGGTAAATGTGCTTACTTTGTTTGAATTGTTTTTGCTCAAATTTAGGACCATGTCTGCTGTTTTCCTTGACAAAAAAAAAAAACTGGAAACCAGTTAGAAAATCATTTTCAGCCTTTCATATCAGTAACAGTCACATTTGGAGGCTGAACGGCAGCGAGATGATCGTTCAGAATAAAACCATAATAAAACATAATCTATATTCATATTGTATTACCTCACTTTTACTACTAATCCAATAATGACTGTAAAACATGAACCGCCACTTATAATAAAGTAAAATCAACAAACATGAATGAATGAGCTTCACTTGGTTTATTTAGGCTCCATTTTAATATACGATCTAGACAATTAAGGTTAATATATCATATATTATCATGCTTTTTAATTGGCCTACACACAATGTACAATTTTCATTTGACACTTAACTGAAGACTATTTTCTTTTATGATTTTTTTAGCTGTTTTCTGCTTTGATAAACACAAATACACAAATTTATAATATTAATTCCATTCTCCTAACTCTATAAAATAAAATAAAATTAATAGAAATGTCCACACACACACACACACACACACACACTCACAGCACCATGCTCCATGCTCCAGACGCACGGCAGAGGCCTTATATCTGGGGCTTGCATGCTCTGCGTGACCCGTGACTGATTCGACTTAACAGCTGACTCTTTTCCATTACAAATGGCTCGCGGATAATCTGGATAACTACCGGATCACGCAAACTGAGCTGCCTGGATGTGGTGCACCAGTCTCCGGCGCTATATTTCAGAAGGCATTCATATTGAATATCACAGGTCTTCTTTGACTTTTACATTTTAAGCAACATCCTATTTTTTAAATCCCAAATATATATATTTGAGGTAGCCTATTGTATCTGCATCTTAAAAATATAATAAAATGTGCATGTGCTCCCTTAATGTATCACAGTAGTAGGTTAACTAAGCCTAAATAAATAAAACGGCTGTCAAAATATCCGCTTCGATCTTAGCAATGGCCATACCAGCAATTAGACTTTCTTAAAGATGTTTTTTATCTTCCAACATCTATTTTTGTGCAAAACACTGGGGAGGAATAAGCTTAGTGTGGACTAAAGGCCACCATGAACGGCCACTAAAAAGGATGTAGGCCACACCAAACTTTTTTTTTAAAACCACTCACAGTTAATTTTCAAAGACCTTTTTTTTTTGTTATTTAATTTTTTCTCTCTCTTTTCATTTGCCTCGGTGACGTTTCCTCACCATGTGATCGGGGCGGTGGTATAAACCGAGAGAAGATCCGCCCCCTCTGTGATTCAGGTTTGGACCTTTTGCAGGTTTCCCGGCACATTTCCCAGCCTGGCATCGACGGGCTGGTTCGTTAGTCGGCGATAAAAAACCTGACAACATATGGAAATAGCGAACAAAAACAGGGGGACATCTCTCACCGACGGCGACACGTGCTCCTCTCCGCTCCCCCTCCTCATATGAGTTTTTGAAGAGGGAGGGCAGGGCAGCTTGTGCATCTCATCGTCTTCCTCATCTGGCGTCGGAGGGCACAGTAGTCGTGTGTGAGCCATGACTCTAAGCTCAGAGATGTCGGATGCCTCCATTCTTTCGGAAGAGACCGACATAGACGTGGTCGGCGAGGGGGAGGATGGGGACAACCAGACGCGCTCCTACGTGGACGAGGTGGCACAGATGCACGACGGCATCCTCCTGGCCGGCTCTCCTCCTCCGTGCCTGGACAGCTCAACCCCCTCAAGGGATACCTACAAGCCGGCGGGCAAGAACACCCTGGTGAAGCCCCCTTACTCCTACATCGCCTTAATCACCATGGCCATCCTGCAGAGTCCCAAAAAGAGGCTCACTCTCAGCGAGATCTGCGACTTCATCAGCAACCGCTTCCCGTACTACAGGGAGAAGTTCCCGGCCTGGCAGAACTCCATCAGACACAACTTGTCCCTCAATGACTGCTTCGTGAAGATACCGAGGGAGCCCGGGAACCCTGGGAAGGGCAACTACTGGACCTTGGACCCGGAGTCGGCTGATATGTTTGACAACGGGAGCTTTCTGAGGCGGAGGAAACGCTTCAAGCGGCAGCAGGCGCAGGACTTGCTGCGGGAACACAACAGCTTTATCCCCGCCGCAGCTGCGTATGGGTACGGACCGTACGGCTGCGGAGGATACGGCATCCAGCTCCAGTCCTACCACACACACTCTGCACTTTTTGCGTTTCAGCAGCAGCAGCAGCAGCAACATCAGCACTCCAGGCATTCACATTCACACACGGGAACCATTATCCCCGCGCCGTCTTTGATGCCCACCACCACGGACTTAGCCAGGAGTAGGTTTTATCCCCAGCTCAGCTCCAGTCTGGGCTCAGCCAGCGTGCAGAAGTCCAGCTCTCCGGTGCAGCGGTCTCCCTTCTCCATAGAGAGTATCATCGGGGGGTCAATGAGCCCCTCCAGGACTTCTCCGGTCGTTGTCCCGGTCTTACCGACCTCTTTGGGGCCTCCAGCGGCCAGCCAGCCGCAGACCGTCCACCCAGGAGCTGTTTTACACCCGGTTGAAAACTTTGCGAACAGAGTTGTCAGCGGCTCTAGCGGCTGTTAAATGTCTTAACAACAAACTTTCCAAGAAACTAAAAAAAAAAAAGAAACGGCAACAAAAACAAAAAACGCCCCTCTTTGAAGGTAGGATTATTTTTGTATGTTTATTTGATAGCACGCAGCTGAATGATGGACATAAACAACACTATTTGTGCCTATATTCATGCTGTTTAAAAAGATATATTTATGTTCATTTTTTTTTCGGTGTGAATCAGACTTTTGACCACAAACTTTCCCTGTTTTTTCCATCAAGTAATTCGTTTCAGTCACTGTTTAGGGCGTCTCAGGATAACGACTTAATGGACAGGTTATAAATGATCACATGTTTAAAAATAGGCTAATAATGTATTTGTGTCAAACACATCCATGTTTTGTTTTTTTATTAGTTTGGCAAATCAAAACATTTTTATGGTTTTGATTTGAACTTTGTATTAAAAAAAACAGAGAGCAAAGTCATACATTTATGATAATAATAATAATAATAATAATATGCAGTGTGTGTTTATTTCAGTAATAAAACATTGTACATTTTTGGCAAGTATTGTGTAATTGAAGTGTGATATTTTTACACAGTTTGTTTTTTCAACGAGAATAAATTTCGTTTTGCAAAAAAGGGTAATTTGTTTGGAAATACATTTATTAAATAGCCTAACGTTGAGCCTCCTGGGCCTATATGCTACCAGGGTTAGGAGGAAATTAGGCTAAATAATGTTGCCAAAAACCAGGAAGTGTTTGTGATTTTATCGGGTCTTTACATTGGGATTAATTAGCTGGTGCAGTAACAACAATCCAAAATAGGCTATAGGATAACAACCGTATGGCTTTGAGTTTAGGGGTGACAAGTGTTTCCATTTCAGAGAGCGTGTGTGCGCGCGCACGTCATGAGCCTAAAGACAATGTATTTTGTTTGCAGATGCACAGTGATCAAACAGTTTGTTCAGATGTTGCACACGCTCTATTAACGCCAGTACTGTACTCTTGGAACATGCGCACACGAGGCCTGCGTGTCCATCTGACCTCTCTCACACACTCATCCTCGTAATTACGGTGAGCGTGCGGGAAAGGTGTCAGCGGGGTGAGACAGGGGCTGTATTTTCGCCTGCTTCAGGTCGGTGATTATACCGGTTCTGATGTCGACAGCTGGCCAGCCCTTGAGAAAACACTCACCATCCAGTATTTCATTATCTGCTCTTATTTGACACAGTTTTTCCCAGAGAAAATGAAATGTTGCCCCTGGAGTCTCGCTCTGGTGTTTCCACGGGGTGAGCAGGGCTCCGGGACAGAGATGTAATGGAGGTTAAAACCACCTCCACCCACTCAGCATTTTTAGTGTTTACTCACCTGTATTTTGGCATTTCCATGCAAGTAGCCTGTGGCACATAAAGCCAAACAGAGTGGTGTTTTTACGCAGAAGCACAGAGATAATTAGACACTGTAAGGAGCCATAGTAAAGTGGATTACTTAATATTTTAAACTTTGACAAACATTATTAATTTCAGTCCGAAGCAGGTGCTGAAGTCCAGGGCTGCAACACCTGTGTTACCGTGATGCTGCATGTGTCAGACCTCTCATGAGCTCTGTACTGTAACAGCCGCGCTGCTTCCGTGACTGGATGTGTGCGCCCGTCGACTGCGTGTGTCTGCCTCTTCTGATTCAAAGCAAAGTGTGTGTGTGTGTGTGTGTAGTAGTAGTAGATAGCTAAATTGGTGCAGCGTTTAGAGCCAGTTCACTAGGCCACGGGAGGACAGCTATTGCGTGATGATGTAACACGCAATGCGAGACAGGCACACACACACACACACACACACACACTGAAGAGAGAGAGAGAGAGAGAGAGTAGCAGGGAAGCAGGTCAGTTGTACTGTATGGACTTGTTTACAAATAGAGAAGGTTAAACAGGGAAAAGGCAAGAATAATTTATGCAATAAGACACATTATAATAACTTGTGTAGTCGCGGGGTTTTTCCATTGGCTGTGCTATCACAATAAGAGTCATGCAGGGATTTACATTGTGTCTGTATTCAGTAATGAATTGTAATTGATGGTAATTTTATGGTATCTATCTGTATATAATATCTCGGTATTCCATGCAGATTGATAGGCTACACCATTAGTATGCATTATCTGTTATATTCAGTAGTGAATACGACCCTCTCACACCTTATGTGTGTGGTATAGGCTATCTGGAATATTATCTTTCTATAATGGGGTATAGTGCAGTCTACGACCCTCTGTAGGATTTCCTGTGAGAAATGCTCAACCTACAGTTAATTTAAAAGTCTTTTTTAGCCTGTTGTCTCTGCGTAATTGCACTGTTAATAGCTTATTTGTTAAATATTAGTTGCTAATAGTTGGGGCTTGTTAATGCTATAATATGTAGGCTCTGAATGTATTCCAGACGCAGCCTGGGCTCGGAATAATTTACAAACTTTATTTGGAGGCACTGCCTTCACGCCAAGCGTTCACACGCCACATTGAAAACACGTTTCATGAAGAATGGGAGTGTTTTAAATAGTCAAACTCTCTCCTTCATGCCTTTCGGGCCTATAGGTTATGTTTTTGTGCCATATGCTCCATGTGATCGTTGTAAATTATCTTTTTTTCAATGTGAGTCTGTGTTAACTCTCTTGTAAAAGAAATAATGTATCTCAGGAGCCATAAATCAAGGTTAATAAAAGACTCAATACAAAAATAAAAGAAACGGGCGCGCACAATTGGCACGCACTAGTTTGGTTGATTAAAGTGGTGTAGTGAAAAATCTGGGTTGTAGGTCAAAAACATATTTCTGTGTGCTGGTAACAAGAGTAACAAACAACATGAATCTGTTTTACGTTTTTGGCTAAACTGTCTCTCCGACAGACCCCCCCATCATTGAACTTAACACAGCCACGTCTCACCAAAATGGCCCTCAGATTTTCGTTCAGAGAAAAACTCGGCCTATACTCAATAATTATCATTATTATTATTCAGTATCATTGAAATTTACAAAGCACTCTGAAATAGAATCTATGAATAATTAAGCAGACTGTTCAAACAATGTAGTATTTAAAATAATTTTCATTAGGAGTGTTTAAAATGTTTAAGAAGAAAAAAAAGTGCAATTTCTAAACCTCATATTAAATGTAATGATCAAGTAACTCAGACTGCATTAAGTGTTTTGTCATGGGCAGTATTAACAAACAGCAGAATATTATGTAGGTAGTCCTGCAGTTTAAAAAAAGGGGGTCTTTTCATGAAATGTCATGGATCATGTGGGCATCAGCCTCCTTGAGCATGACTGAAGCTCAGTTAGCAGTTTATCCTGCTAGGTCACAGGTCATGAGGAGAGGGGATAAAGCACAACACTCAGCCCATAAAAGACCCTGGGCTTTGGGTAAATGTGTTGGAGCATTCAGGGCTGTGAGAATAATCTATATTTCAAAGGAAGTCATAAAGACTTTGGCTACTTTAGTTATAAAGGTATAGGGCCAGTAAACAGGTAATTTGGGCCACCTCTGGACACCTATGTGGCCCTACTGAATAAATAAGTCTCATAGCGACCTCAGCAGCTTTTGTCATCACTTGACAAAGCAGCAGGAGTTTGTTGTAAAGACAGAAAACTGGCAACAACTACTGGAAATAAATTAGATGGTTATACCGGTTGGAGTGTAAAAAACACATCTATGGAAAACAGGATTTGTAAATGTTTCCTGGCTTAAAAGTGTGTTTAGCTATGAAATAAAACAGACCATTAATGCACAAATGTTATACACTCTTTTTTTTTGTGGCTATAAGTTTGATTTATATTCATCAGTCTGTTGTTTTGATGAGCTATTATTTTTGTGCGAATAGCATCAACACAGCATGAGCGCTTCAATTTATTCAGTAAAATGTTGGATTTTGTTAACAAGATTTGTTTTTCCTCCAATGAGAAATACTTTAAGGTAAATAAAATTACTAACACTGTGAAATAAAAATATCCATAACCCTTCACTAATAAATAATAAATGCAAGTTGACCTGTACGATCATTGAAGCTTATTTTTAACAGTTTACAAAACTGTGTAATAGTAAAAATGTTATGTTTCTGGCCTCATTCTGCCTCTATAAAAAGTTAAATTATTTACAGTCCCAGGTGCATGAAGTGTAACCGGAAGTCCTCAGTGAGGTGGACCAAGCTATTTATAAGTCTTTCTTTATTGTTGTATATAATAATAAATGAAAATAATAACAATCACCATTATCATCATAATATTCTTTATTTACAGCACAAATCACACAAACTAATACAATACGTTTTAACGTCATAAAAAAAGAAAAGTAAATATTTTATTTAATTTTAAAACTTTTAAAATTCAAACTCCAGTAAAAAAGGAATAAATAATTAAGGAAATATATCTTAAAGGAAAGATACATTAAAATATTCTAAATTAAAGCACATTTAGAAATAAGGTCTTTCTGTGTATCTTACACAAGTTGTAAATATATTTGGTATTTTGAAGTTACTTATTACTTTTAATATTGAAGTTCTACTGGTCAGGAATGTATTTTTATCCATTCACGTTTGATCCCCATTAAAGAAAAAAAAAAAAAAGAAAAAATGAGTTTTAAGTCGATCTTATGCACATGTTAATTCATTCATTTTAATTATTTATTACAGGAACGATGCACTTTGATTGGTCAAAAGCCTGAATTTCAGCAGTTGGATCAGTTTATTTAAATAAGAAGGAAAAACAATGTGTCTAAACCTTAGAACATCTGTTGATGTGACATGTAGGGAAAACAGGAGAAAAATTTGAAAAAGAGAGCAATTGGAAAAGGGGTGAGTACAAGGAATGAAATTTAAAAAAAAAGAGTAAAAAGAGTGAATACCTCCCAGGGAGGTGCAGAATCTCTCCATCTGCTATTCAGTGTATGGAACAGTCGCTACACTTATCCCCTCTCTCTAAAAGGAGCTCCGCTTTCCACCCCATTAAAAAGTTTGGGAACTAATGCCACCCCTGAATACTACCCTAATTAGAGGCTGCTCAGAATTGCAAGGACCTGCTACACAAGAGTGGCTTTGGGATGGATTCTGCTTTTCCCCTTTTGTAATGCCATCGTTTTGCTCTTTCTTTTTCTGACCCATTACATCTTTCTTTCTTTCATCCTTTCTTTCTTTGCGTCCTCTCATCAGAGCTTGCTAACTAAAAGGAGAACAAAGCCTTCATCATTTTTTTTAGCACTTTTGATCCACCCCCTATGGAGACAGAGTGATGGTGAAAGTCCAGTGCCCAAGCGTACAGCAGTGATGAGACCTACAGTTACAGTAACAGCTGTAGAGATGTGCGAAGTGCTGTTTGACAGAGGAATTAAAGGCCCTGGCTCCAGGCCACCTCACTGCAGACGGGCCAGGGAGAAACTCTGAGCTTTCACCACTTCATGAAGTGCAAGCTTACGCGTCCTTGCACATAATTTATTTAGCTGAAGACTTTCAGGGGTGTTTTTATTTGTTCTACATCTTGCCTGTCTCACCTCAGTGTGAACCCGCAGATCCGGGATCTGCTGCAGAATTATGTTGCTGCATTTTTCACTTTTTTAGCCCTGCACGTGTTTGCTTTGGCATGCTATCCGCTCATACAAACAACTGGGGGCCCGTAGCTTATCCATCACGCTTGTGCAGAATGTGATGATAAAATAACAGGCGGCTTGAAACAAACCATTTGTTACAGCAGAATTTATTATTCTGTCCACTTGAAACAAAGTACAGAGGTTACCTAGACATCTCCTACTTAGGTTACAACAATAAATAGAACAAGAACTGGCTGCACAGAGCCACGGCATCTTAGCCAGTTGGAAAGTCCCAAATCCTGGTCACTCCAAAGACTTCTGAGTCCAGCAGCTGTGTGATGTCGCCGCAACATCCGCTGACTGTTTGCGTCCTACACATCATTAAGAAACATCGCGTTACCGTTCAGAGGGGTCTGCCAAAGAAGCACTGCCTGCGACTACCAGCTTCAGGCTTGATTAGTTACATGCAACAACGCCTTTCGGTCATAAACACATCATCGAGCTCCAGCAGCCCGTTTATCATCGTGACACCCACAGGTAATCCACACCAATGGGTGCAGCTGACACAATGCAGAACCCAAACATTTCCTTCTGAGCTGGACCCGCTTCTAAACACAGACTGCCAGCAATCTATACAGCAAACACTGAGCATTACATTCATAGTAAATATAGGGGGAAATATTGAAAACCAGTAAAGCAGATGAAAAGCTCTTTACCTGTGTATATCCATATATAGAGCATTTCTGTGAGTGTATGTAGATGGGTGGAGGGGTGAGGTGGGTGATAGCTCAAACTCTGGCTTCCTCAGACAGCTTCCAAGTTTGAAATTTCAGTCTGCATCCTCTGCGTTATGTCATCGATTTCTAAATGACCATGGCCTTGTCACTCAAAAGGGGAAAAGGGAAAACATCAACACTGGAAGCCACCCATGTAGGCCCATTCACTCCTCACTTTTCCTTCCCTAAATATCCTTCCCCTCTCCTCCCCCGAACATTCCCTTCTGTTTGTATATTTCTTTCCCTCCATCCTCCTCTTTCTCCAGCTCTCCGCCTCATTGACTCGACCACAGAGTGTCTATGGCAGATGACTCGGATCCCTGAAAGGAACGGGGAGCCGCCGGAGCTGAGCGTTTAAGTGGTCGGATCGAGCCGCCCCACCTCTTTCTGTGTCACTGTGTCTCCTCTGGCTTTTGGGAGTTTGCCCAAATCTGTCTCGATGTTTGACATACGTGCTCTTCTCACACAGCAGCAGATCGACCCACAATTAGATCCAGAGATTTTAGGATGCACTCACAAGCTCCCCCGACTCTTGGATATAGCCATTGCCAAAATGTGAGCCACATAAAAGACAAAGCCCATGACCCTCTGCAACATATTAAGGATCTGAGCTTTGATTTCCTGATCACATGCTGCATGGTTATGTATGACATTGGCGAGGTGAGGAAAATCCCTTTAAAAAGACACGTTCTTAAATTGTCAACTGCCCTCTGAGTCATGACTCGGTAATGCCTGGAAAAAGCACAGATTACTGGGGGAAAAAAGAGTGAGAGGAAATACAGTTTATGTGCGTATTTGAGTGTTCATTTCCTAACATCTACTGTATGTGTGCATGTACAGCTCACAGTGGCCTGCAGTCAGTCTTATGTCTCATCTTAGAGGAATTTTCTGGAGATTGATGGAAGTTAAGGACGTTTTTTTCCCCCCAAAACCCTTCTCCATTCCCTTCTTTTTCCTCCACAGGTTTGATAAAATAACAAAAGAAAACATACACCTAGTGTGCAACAACAATGTTGACTCTCTCAAAGGGTGGAAAGAAACTGTAAAAACACTGTATATCCTAGCGAGGTCCTGCTGAAAGCCTCCTTTTGTCCGGAGTGCCAGTGGTAAAACTCACTATAGAAAACGTCTGACTGGCAAGATCTCACCAAAGTGGAGAAAAAAAAAAGATGCTGTTCTATTTGATACTTCCTCCCAAAGCAGTAGGCACTTCCTGTTCCCCGTCACAACATTTTCAGGGGCCTCTATCAAAGTATAACTTCGCCGAAGGGGGTGTCCAGCGGCCCCTGCACTTCAGGGTGGTCAAGCCCGCCAATTCTGAGCGGATCTCTGTTGGATATGTGAAGTGGCTCCACTGGCAGGTAACTGGATACATATTGAGGGCACAGCAGGGTGCAGCAGACCTGCTGAAATGTAGCCTAACTCTAGTGTTAGCACAGGCTAAATTTACCAGCTGGATTTTGAATGTAATTCTGCTGCTAACACAAGCTAAATACACCTCATCAGGGCCAAAAAGCTGTGCTCCTACTCAATTCACACAAATTGCAACAGTTCACAGAGTAATAAAGAGGTCCATCTTGTGTGTTTACTGAAGTTCCATAATCTGAACTCGCTTCATGTATCCCAGTTGAATCTACAATCACTCTGGTTGGGGGGGGGGGTTTCACATGTTTTATCTCCAAATGCTTAGAGTGCCTCACTTATGCTTCCATTTTGCCCTCTCGTACACGGCAAAGCTGGAAAAGTGGCTTTTACACACCCACATACCCTCAGTGCACGCACACTCTTAAATGTGAACACCAAGACTAATTACCACCATCCAATAATGGTAATTCAGCGCGATCATTATGCAAGCGGAGTTCTCCAAACAGCAAAATATCTGTTTTACCAGGACTCAGTGCTGTTACTCTGACCACTGGTTGAAACAGCCGCCAACTACCAATTGTCTTGTTTCATTTCATATTTACAGTGTTGACATTACAGGTTAATAATCAATTTAGGGTTGAGGTTAGTTTTAACAACTAGAAGAAGAGTTTACATACTGCATGGTGATATTTTAAATATCTTTTGTATCTTATCTTCTGTTCTTTTGTAATATATGCATCTAATTAAAAATTGAATTAAATTCGATATACTTTTCCGTGTGTAAATGTGTATAATTCATGTGGAATATTCTGTGTCACATGTTTGTGATATTTCACACATTGGTGAAAAATCATGTGGCTATATGTGAATTCAGTGTTTTTCAGTGTAAATCTATCACATGTGAAATACCTGAAAACCACATGTGGCAAAATGTTACGTTTTCACATGTGAACTGCTGTATTTCTGCTCCCAGAATTGCAGTCGTGGCAGTGCAGAGGAGGTTTCGCAGCATTCACGGAGATAAGTGAATTATTACATTTAAAACAAAAAATTTAAATAATCAGGAAATGTTTCGGTAGCTAGTCAAAGATTTCTTTACTGGTGGGTTGGCACTGGGGGAATTTGGATTTGAGCCCTGGAACCTCATTTATTCTGTTCTGGTATCTTCTTTTTAAAGAGACAAAGCACCTGGTATACATAAGTAAAATGAAGGATAATGAGAATAAGTCCAGAGGTCAACTCCGGCCTTTTATATGCAGTGTTTGGTCAGGTGTCTCCTGTAGGTCTCTACTGTATTTTCCTTTTTTTTTTTGTTTTTTTTTTTAATTAAGCAACCAAACAAAAGAAAAAATGCCAAATGAATGACAAGATTTTGAACCCTAACTATATATGGCATCTAAAACATTGTGACATGTTCTCATCTTCCTCTAACAATATTTTGGGTGGCTTATGTTGAACATATGCGGTGCTTCTCTAATTGTGGCCTGCTGTATGTGAAGCCTAAGATAACAATATCTAAATTTGTTTAAAGTCTGTATTTGTTTCTTTAGCCGTGGAAGTTTCTCAAACGATGCCCTGGTTGGTCTTCAGTGGCTGTTTATTCTTTACTGATTCATGTACAGCAACTGCAGCGTGAGCAGCCAACTCAAACATGATAGAATAATACATTTGGAAACTTTCAACAAAACTGGATTACAGAGTGAGTTCTTGTTTTAAAAGCAAAGATATTAGGTGCCAGATAAACATAGTGGAGGATTTTAACAATATGTGAGACAGCTTATGGGAAATTGCTTTGAAAAGAAGTCATCAGAAGGAAACCACCATGTGTTCATTAATGAGATGCTGCTCTGCAAGTTGAAGGGAATCTTCCGAATGAGAATGAGATGTTTAACTACTAAAACTCACAAAACAAACCTAACAATGAACCCATAATCCAAGCTGAAGTTGTCTGAAACGGCGTGCAGACAGGATGCAGACAGTAGCAACAACTCTGACAGCTGTGACTTCTCTGCCTGCCTGTGCGGCTCGTTGTTTTCACAATAGCTTAATTGATTCACTGGCCGCGCTGCTCTCCTCTTCTTGATCTCTCCATCCTCTCCCGTCACTCTGCACTCAGGTGGAATGAGGGCGGTAGGGGGTCCAGGACCGTGGTCTCGGCCCAGCGTGAGCACATATGCTACACAGATCAGCGTGTTTCCATTTCTCTGCCCGTCACCAGAGGGGATAGGGTTACTGTGCGTCGATGAGGGAAGAGGGGTGAAATGCAGTGCTGGTTGGATGGTGCTAGGATGTCACAGAGCGAACACATAAATCTGTGCATCTGAACGCTGGTCATTTATTAGCTGCGGAACTTTTCCTCCCCCATGTACCTCCATAGGAGGTTTCCTTGCAACAGATTACAAATCAATTTGTCGTGCATTACAGTATACTTCATTTCCAAATGGAACCACTTTTTTGTTGGTTGCCACGTTGGCGAAAAGTTGTGGCACAGCGAACTACTTGAATCCATCTGCTCTAATCGTTTGACATTTTGGCCAGGAGTTACACATAAGAAGATCAATACCACTCTCATGTCTGTATGGTAAATATGTAGCTGGAGCCAGTAGGCAGTTAGCTTAGCTTACCCTCGGTTTGTGGCTCTCATGTATTACTATTACAACAAACCATAAGACATAGTAGGAGAGCGCCGAAGAGGAAATGCAACAACAAGCTTACCTTGCGATTAAGCTGGATTCTCGAGATCACGCGTGTCAGGTTAGTTCTTTCAATGAAGAAATACTCTACAGTTCTGATATAACCGACGCTATAGCAGCATCGACGCTAACCTCTTTAAAACAGTCGCTTCTCGCTGTCGTCACACCTAAACCACGCCCTTAGCTGCCAGTAGTTCCTCATAGGACGCTGATTGGTCGGAACCACTGTGGTTCGGCCACAAGTGCCTAACTTGGCCTGGCAAGATGGATTCTCGTGAAACTCGAAGCCTCGCAAGGTAACTTCTGACCACCTGGATGAAAAAATATTTTCACCACGTTTCTCAACTTGCGATTGTATTTCCTAACCTTGGTAGCCAGAAATGATAAAACTTGGGAAACATTTTAAAAATCAATTTTATCACACAGTGGATGATGGTTAGAAGAGTCTTTAAGGTTTCTGGAAATACCTTCAGAACATCTTAAACTATTAAACGAGCCTCTGGGTTTTTCAAAGATTGTTGAGTAATTATTTTTTGGGTTATCGGATGCTTAGCACTGTGACTCAAATGTACTGGGGCTAAGTTTAGCTTAGCATAAAGACTGAAAGCAGGGGGAAAAACTAGCTTGGCACTGTCCAAAGGTAAAAACTAATCCTCCTACCAGCACCAGATCTAAAGCTCACTAATGAACACTGTATCTCAGTCATTACCCTCAAGTCTTTTGGTATCAATCTTCTCATCTAACTCTCAAGAAAGCGAGTGAGCACATTTCCCAAAATGTCAAACTATTCCTTCCTGTCAGTATCACTTTTCTGAAGGCATCAAGTAGCACCTGCGGTTCCATCCGAGCTAAACCAGGAAGTGAGAAAGCATCGTCTTATGTAAACATAGACAAAATAAGAAATTTGACTTGTCAGATACATTCATCTTCCGCCACATTTTGACCATGTTGGCAGCTGACTAGGAGTTTAAGTTTGCTCTTGCATTTTGGCCTTTAGAAAGACTATCAAGAACTTATTAACTTCTTGTTGTTTAGAAAGAAGTCAGTTTATTATTGTACACTTTCCTCAGCTCAGGATATACCTATAAAAGAACTTTCCACTGTTGTCACCTGATTTCCAGTTCAGAGTAGCTCAAGCTGACAGTTAAACAGCCTCACAGATTGATATTCTCTCGTTAATACTTAATGACTTTCCCAGTCTAAACAAATAATCAGTCTCTCAGTAGCAGAGCAGGGGGATTCATGGGGCTATCAATTCACTATTTAGCGGTGTAGAAGGGAGGGATGGAGGGAGCAAGGGCTGATCGCAGTGGAGGAGTAGAGAAGGGGTTTACCAAAGAATTTATCCTCCTTGTCTTCGGCTGCCATAAGGGCAGTGAGTGTGGTGACCTCTCCCCGATAGGAGGGGTCCACTGGTGACCCCTGTATTCCCCTGCAGCCCCTTCCAGACCCGGCTCAATGCAGACCATTCATGAGTGTGTGTTTATCCTAGTGATGCTCCGCAGGGACGGCCCGCTATCCACTGCCATTTTATGGAGCCTGAGGGGCAGGAGGAGAGAGAAAGGGAGAGCAATGGAAGCGTTTAACTGCTTTACTCACACTTACTCACAATAACATTTCTATTCACCCCTTTACTACTTGTTTGTTTTCCTTCTCCTTGCTTTAAAACGGTGTTATAATGCACTTGATTCCTGATATTCTTTCTTTCAGCAAGACACCATAAATGTAGAAGGATTGATATGCACTGAAGAATAACACAAACTTTCACTCTCTCACACTGCCTTAGACAAACATACAGTGGAGGCGCACCCACCAAGAGTGAGAGGGAGAGAGCGAAGGAAGTGTTGAAATATGTCTTACGGCGTTTAACCAAGTGAACCTTGAAGTTATTTAGCTTCCTTCGAACCAAGCATCTGGATCCCCCCCAAACCCGACTCCTGCGATCTCCCCCTCGCCAACACCGGCCTCCAGGGACCTGCCGTAGGACAGGGCGCGGAGGAGGAGATGCGTACAACTCTTTGTTTTTACAGCTGAAGTCATTAAAGTTGTACGTGCAGGATTAGACAAAGAGCAGAACGAGGCTGGTGGTGTCTCAAGACAGATTCGCATTCATAGGAAAGAATTTGCAAACTCATGACATGTCCCGCAAGTGAACAAGCGATCTGCATCATGTTGTGAGTAATCAGCAGCATGTGTGTGATTGCTAGCATACATGCAGCGTGCTCTGTCCCCGTCTCCTTTCAAAGGAAGTGTGCTGGATGTGAGTCTGACTGAGGTGTGGTGTACAGATCGACCACCCACACTTCTAACACTTTCATCAGAATGAATGTCTCTCATATCATATCATCTATTATAGACACCAGTGCAGGTGATTTAACGTTTAGATAATCCTGAAGCACTACCAGTACCATCACTTGACATGTTTTTCCAGTACATCATGTTTCACATACTCTCTCTGACCTTCCCTATTTAGTCTGTGTGTGGTGGAAAAGAGAGATATATCAGAATGTATTGAGGATGAGGATGAGGATATATCAGCTGTAATGTATGATCCTGTTTTCATGGGGGTTATTGTGCCAGTGCAGGCGGTACTGTAAGCACACTGCAAGAAATTTGGTATCGGATTTGCATCTTATTAAAGGGGAAGTGCGCCCAGTTTACATATCAAAGTCTGTTTACAGGTCTATGTGAAAAAGCCTTCTGTGGCTCCAGAGGGAGCTGTGCAAAGTCTGATAAACTGCTCATCTCATCCATGGTTGAGGCTAGCAGCTCAAGGCTAACTTTGCTATCGTAACACACCCGAATCTCCGACTGAACTGTTAATGGTCTCGTTGCATTGTGGGTAATGTAGGCACTATGTTTTAACAAGGAGGAACAATGCATTGGGGGAAAAAAAGACAATATCTCTGTTCTGCTGCAACAATTTTGATCCTTTTTTTTTAGCTTTTCATCGTGAGTCGAAGCAGAATTTATAACAGAGCGAAACAGCCAAACATAATCAAACACTGGAGGTAAAAACAGAAAAGCCAGTCATAGAAACACCTTTGATTTTGCGTATGATAATGTCCTACGTTTTGCCATCGTTATGATTACATTTCCATAATGCCCCTCGCTGTGCTGCACTGCTTGATGTAACTTTAGTTTGACAGGAATACTGCTGTCCAACACACACACATCCACACACACACACACACACACACACACACAGAGTAAACACAAACTAATTAAAACATATCAACTTCAGCTGAAAAACTGTAATTGAGCAAGTGCTGTTTTGTCATTTCCAGTCAAGCTCATGCCAGTTACTGGCTGTAGACAGGTCCATTACAGTGTGAGTGTTATTGTGTTGAAAGGACATGTTGTAATTGCTTTTTTGGGTTCATCTCTGTTGGAGGTTGTTTGTCCTGTGTGTGTTTGTGTGTGTGTGTGTGTGTGTGTACTTGAGAGCACTGCTCCTAATGAACAGAAGACATCTAACAAACACCAAAACATTACTCAGTCTCATTACACTGGCTCCCACTTCGCATTAAAATCGATTTTTAAAAATTATTTTAATTACCATTACTCAGCAAAGCCCCACAGTGCATTTTGTCTGTGGTCACCTGACTAAGGTCTCCCAACTGTCTCACCAACTAAACTTAAATTTAAAGGAGACTCTGAGCTTTTGCACTTGTGGCCCCTGAACTCTGAAACAGCTTCACATGTTAAAATTCTGCTGATATTTAAATCTCATTTAAAGTGACACTTGTATAGTTTGGCCATTTTGTCTTAAACTGTAATTATCACCCTTTTCCACCTACTTAATTGTGTTATTTTGTCATTTGAGCTCGTGTTTTATTGTCCTGTTCCTTCAGTTTTTCTATCTGTATTCTCTTGTTTTTACTCCTTTTGTTAACCACTATATACATAATGATATAAGGAAGTTGTATTATAGAGCATTATGATTATGATATTTTCCCCCCCAGTAGTAGTTGTATTTGTTGTTGTTGTTGTTGTTGTTGTAGGCGTGTTGCCATGTTGCTGCTTCTGCATAAAAACCCTTCTCCCACATTTACCACCCAGCACTAGGTCACCTCTGTGGGAGTCATCATGTCACGCAACTGATGAGTCAAAATCTTCCTCACAGCTGAGGAAAAACATGTGTATTTCTACTACTGTATGGGGTGAAATCCAAACTAACAGCGCTTGTCAGTTAAGTAAATATATATATGGTTGTTTCCTACTGTAACATCAAACATTAGCTCTTAAAAATCAGTGAGGGGCTACATCGCTGTGTAGAGAGAGTGTGCTCCAGATGAAGGTAACTGTGGTTAAAATGATGCCCCAGGACGTTTGTTTTAAAAGCCCCATAAGTGAAGCTGTTGGACAAAGACGAACCACAAGCAAAGCAAAGGAACCCGTACTTTAAGGATGTTAAAAAACCAGACGCAGCACGATGAGAAAACAACGCCATGCGCAGCTATCATAACTAGCCGAGTGTAAAGTTTGGATTTTTCTTTTAACTTCTTACGCCAATTTGAGAACAGTGATGATTTTTTTTTCCCTCACTCCTCTTTGGTGTTGCTGCCGTCCTCACAATATACGCTTTATGCAAGACCACAACCATTTTGCAAGATCACATAATTAGAAGGCGAGTGGCCGTGACTGTAAAAACAATGTAACATATCTGATATTTTAGGTATCTGAACAAACTTTAACTTATAAGACACTATGTATGTATGTATGTCTTTGTTGCACACCAGCATTTATGTGTACTTTACAGCCCTGCTATCTTTAGTTCCTTGGGAATATCACAAGAATGCCGAAACTGGCCACTTCCATAAAACTCCTGCTATAGTCCTCCCACTTTGAGGTTTCTGGCTTTAACATGCTCTGACATACTTCAGTAAATATAATTGACTTTTTTTTTTTTCAATTTTTTATGATTATTTCTATACCAAGCCATGCTCTTCAAAGGGGGTTGAAATCTTTTTTGCTAACCCCTTTTTTTTTTCTCAGTTGTTGAGTTCATTGCCAGGGAGCCATGACCTCATGCTGTAATTTTAGTCTAATTCCATTTGGGGGGGAAACTCAACTGAGCAGGCCCTTGATTCAAGACCAAAAAGGTTAAGAAACTACCACTGGCTAATAGCAGAGGTAGGGATGCTTAAGAAAATAAAGATCACTTTTTGACCTTCTTCACTTCCTCTTTCAATTGCGGCTCTCAATCATTTTTCCCCTCTAAAGGGCCGGCTGCACATGTTTTCATTTATGAGAGATTATTTTGAGGTAGATTCTGCTCCCGTTCTGTTGCTGTAAAGTGAATTTCGCACATTTTTTTGGGTGCATCCACGCAATGTACACCTTAAAGGAATAGTTTCACATTTTAGGGAACTATGCTTCTTTGCTTTCTTGCTGAGGGTTAGATGAGAAGACTGATGCCACTCTCATGTCTGTACGGTAAAATTTAAAAGTTACCGCCAGCAGTCGGCTAACTTAGCTTAGCGTAAAAACTGGAAACAGGGAGAAACAGCTAGCCTGGCTCTGTCCAAAGGTAACAAAACCTGCCTACCAGCACCACTAAAGAACACTATTTACCAGTTATATCTTGTTTGTTTCACTCATACAAAAAAACAAAAACAAGAATTCGCGATTTTATTAAGGGTTATCTGCTGGACTATTTCTTGGCTCTGAGCAGCACCAGCGGAGACTCCAGGAAGTGACTGGTCCCTGCCACGAAATAGTCCGGCACATAACCCCTCGTAAAACGGAAAATTGTTGTTGGTATCGGTCTTATCATCTAACTCCCAGCAAAACAAGCGAATAACCGCATTTCCATAAATTTCCCTTTAAGAGAAGATGGATTTAAGTAGTTTGCTGCACCACAACTTTTTGCCAACATGACAACCAGTAAAAACGTGGTTCCATTTGGAAATTGGGTATATTGTAATGTGGAACAAATTGATTTGTAATCTTGTTTTAGAGAAACATCTTTTTCCAGATAGAGCTAATTTTCAGCGTCCAGCTCCAACTTTTCTTCCCTCAGAAATATGCATATTTACATTCAACTACTTTGGCTGTCCACCATGGCTGTGTGTGCTAATTGGACATTTTCTATTTCTTCTGTGCATGATGTTCACTTATACAAGCCATTACACTTTTGAGAAGTTTACTGGTGCATTTCCATACTTAATGAGAACTTCCTCTTGCTCTCATAGATATCCATACACTAAGCTAATATCAACTTTTATTGTATTGTACTTTTAAACTGCATGAAGATACACAGGAAGGGGCATCGATGAATTTGTCTGACTCTGGGTAAGACAAAACATTTTAAAATTTACCCTAAAAGTGACCTAGCCTATTCAACAGCTGCAAAACTAGGAGGATGGTAGAGAAGTTTGAGTGTATTTCCCAAAATGTCGAACTTTTTATTTAACAAAACGTGCAGATCAATAACTCTGACCTACAAAAATTGTGTGACTCAGGGTGGATAAAGCAAAAACAAACTCAGTCAGCAGTTTTAGGTGTGTTTTTCCTGCTCCAGAGGTCACAGGACTGTAAGCCGCCTGCATCACAAAGAAGAGGAGGGGGAGCTGTGAGGTGTACGGGTTGAAGTCTGGGTGTCAGTCTGCTGTAAGTGATTCAGTGGTAATGAACCCGCTGCTTGGGCAAAGTGCCAGCGAGCACAGAGCCACTAGCAGATCATCCACTCTGAACCTCCTTAACTGTTGTCAACAATGTGCCAAAAAAGACACATTTCCTTATATTCAAGACACATTCTCTGCAGGATATTTCATGTCCCTGTTGTTCACGTCTTCAGGAATCTGTTGGCTACGTTGTTGGACATCCGCCGCTCCCCTCTGAGTTGTTGTTGCCCGGGTGTGAAACTCCTCCGGGGTTGAGGACCCACGAGTCATCCCCCCCCCCCACACACACACACTCCCAGAAAGCCAGGTCTTATAACCTCCCCTTATCCCAAAATCACATCCCTAATCCCATAATGTGTCTCCATTTCCATCTCAAAGACACGCACACACACACATTTCTGTTCATGACACAGCCCTCCTCCCTCTGCTTTAGAGACAGCGAGTCCTCCTTTCCCAAATCCATTCATCTCAGTCCTTTGTCACTGCTATTTCTCATGCTGTCCATCCCCTCATCCAACACATCAGGTGATATTTCAGGGCTTTTATCATGATGTGAGTAAAGGAAAGCCCCTTCAAGCACATTAGCAAGATGAGCATCTATTTTACGGGACATCATGAAAGACATACGGCAGAGGTAATGTTAAGCTGCCAAGATGGTGATGTAGAAACGTATCTGAGTGCCGTGGAGGAGGAATATTAGAGCTGAGGTGCTGTTTATGTGTGTGTGCGGGATGTTTATTTGTCCGTGTGGTCATACAGGGAGTCCTATAAGAGCCATGTCGTGCGTAGAGCACTCGGGGACAGTAAAGCCACACGCAGCGTTTGTGAGAGATTATTAGAGCGAAAGATATCGAGTCTGTCGCTCTGGGAGGAGGTTCCTCGAAAGATTGAACCAATGAAAGGAGATGGAGCCAGTATGTGTGTGTGCACCATAGGGTTGAAATGTGAGTGTATGTATGTGGGGGGGGGGTTGCTTTAGTAATAGTATTACTGCCGTTCAGATATATAACAGTAACAACACACGTTTCCATTGTGACAATATTATGGCCGTGATAGATTCAGTGCCATTATACTACATAAACACACAGCTGATGCACTAATAAATCATTTAAGTGCAGAGCAGCGCCTGCTCAGCTTTAGTCGTGAAAGCCATCAGAATTGTAGTTTCATCGCTTCTTCAAAGACTCAATTTTGGTTAAAAAATAAACATGTCATTAAGGCATAAATGAATAAATATAGGCCTACACACATAACCTAAACCAGCTTATGAATAAACGTCATTCACGTCATTATTATGAGGTTTACTTTTAAAAATGTTTCGTTCTTTAAGTGCAGAGGTGCAGGGCCGTAGCTAGGATTTCATGAATACTAATCCACCCCCCAAAAATATAAACGTAGTTGGAACAGAATTGGGTTTTTTATCATTTACTTGTTCAGTTAACTGTTCATGTACATGTTCTGTACATCTTATTTTAACAAGAAGGTCTAAATTGTGTTTCAAATCCTTCTCCACACGCCCAGGAATACAGTTTTGGTAAAGAAATATTCACCTATAAGGGGGGAAGTTTCTCTGTGCTCACCTTAAATCTGAGTTTTGAGGGGTCTTTAAATTTAATGACTTTAAAAAACCTAGAAAATACCTCCCTTGTGTTAGGTTTTAGGTTTGTTTTTTATATTTTGTGGGTTTTTTTAATTTGTTTTGTTTTTTTGTAGACTGTAACCTTCCCCCAAATTTTTAGAAAAAATATTTAATGACGTAACTTCACCTATACTTAAAGTGCCTTAAGTAAAAGTACTCATTATGCAGAATAGCCCCTGTCAGTATTATAATATTATTATATTAGTGGATAACTATCACTGATTAGCAGTATGTTGATGTGGAGTTGGAGCTGATTTTACTTTATATACTGTTGGGTAGTTTAATCCAGTGGTTCCAAACTTCGGGGGTTGACTGAGTAGACACTGCTTCATTTCAACAATCCACAAGCCAAAAAGGTAGGGAACCACTGGTTTAATCTAAACAATACATTGAATTTTATTAGCTTATTGTAGGTTTTATATGTAAAATCTTAATCTGCAAAGCTTACTAGTAACTGGAGCTGTCAAATAACTTTAGTAGAGTAAAAGGTACAATATTTGCCTCTGATATACGAATAAAGTGGCATGAAACGGAAATAAAAATACCTCCAAATGTACTTAAGTAAATGTACTTAGTAACAAAGTGTTTTTATACCTGTGTGACTGTCAGACTTCCTAATAAAAAAGTGGCTCAGCAGTCAGTTGTTACTCCAGCTGGGAGACTGAAAAAGCAACACTGGCAAGACCGAGGGAAAAGTACATCAATAACACAGCTAAACATACAAAAAACAGCCTTTGTCTCACACACACACACACACACACACACACACACACACACACACACACAAACACAAACTGAGTATGACAACGCATGCACAATACCGTCAGCACTGTTCTACATCTGTTCATGTAAACCTGCAAACTGTTTGTTTCTCTTGTTACGCATATAACAAGGGGTGGATTGGAAGAGGAAATGCAACTACGAGACACCTAAATTTAAAAAAAGGGAAAACTCTGAGCAAGATAAACTTGGAGGAGGGGATGGCGGTGGATGGGCGGGGTTACATGAGTGAAGGTAAATGACATTGGAAAGCCCAGTCTGATTCCAAGTGCCCCCGCTTTGAAAGTTTGCGTGAGGCAGCTTAACGGAACGTCGGGTTGTTTTTCCGCTCCACTGCTTTCTGGACTGAACTATAAACTAAAGACGACATCCTCTCATTAGTCTGCCCTCTGTAGCAAAGCCAGGCCATTTAGTGTACCCAAAATCCCATTGTTTAATTGTGCGGGTCAAGTCAAAGGTCAACCAAAATATTGATGAACTTTTTTAAGGAAGGAGGGGGAGAGCAGTGAGGCTTGAAGCGGCGGGGGAGGCAGACGAGGGCAGAGGTTCAAGGGCCACAAACACAGCTGTACCGAAGCATACAGCCAGCCGGGCTGTGCACTGGGAAAACAGAACGACCGCGTTTCACAGTCACATTTTCACATTGAACTTATAATGCAGGTGTGTGTGTGACTCACGGGGGGGAATCACCTTCACAGATACAGCTATAGCTTCCTCCCATTGAAATGCGGTGTTGCTGCAGGGAATTACACATGAAATTACAGTGAGAACTCGCCCCTGCTGCCAAAGGACAATAAAGTCCGTGAGACAAATCACCCACTCAAAGCAACGCAGTCATAACAGCAGCAGGGCTCATAACCCGAATGAGATGGTGTGCAACGGCTGAGTGTTATGGATTACACTGTTTGTTTAAATCCATGTTAGGTGGATTATGGTCTTTCACTAAAGAGGGCTGGCTGGGGTCAAAGGCCAGTGAGGCAAAGGCTGCTAAGAAGGTCCTCAAAACACAGCTTTCTCTCTGACCTGAGGGAATTCCTGCAGACGCCACTCTTTGTACTTGTGACCCAAGTTTGTTACAACTTAAAACTGCTGTAAAAGAGGTGTGTTAATAATCCAAGAAACATGTACCTGACAATCATGTTCACAGCTAGGAGTTTGTCAAAATCTGCTGCTAGTTTGGAGACAAATCTATGAAGAAGTCATTGTTTTCTTTAAGAGTATTCTTGCAAATGAATAAATACAAAAACAAAATAGAAAACATGGAGGTGTAAAAAAAAGATTTTGGGCTGTCCTTTCCTAACAGAAATCTTCTGAAACACCAAAATCTAAAAAATACTGTCAACATTTATGCATGTGGTTCTGTCTCATCCCAATCCACTGGATTAACTTTCTAAATGTCTTTCTTTTCTTGTGCAATCCAGTAATTTTCCACAAATTAAATCTTCCTAATGAAGGTCCTCAACTTGTTGCATTATTATCTTAAATCTTAAGTATTCTCATGACATTCTTAGGTTGTTATAGTCATACCAATTTCATAAATTTGGGGCAAAGAGGGAAAGAAAAGAGAACATTTGAATATATATATATATATATATATATATATATATATATATATATATGTTATATATAATAGTTTTGTAAAAAAAAATATATATAAATCTGCAAGCTAGGTAAACCGATATTGATTAATTCGATTTGTTTTATGAAAAGTAAAAAAGGGAGCTTTCTACGTAGACTTTGGTTTGACCTTTGCTCTCCTGCGCTATCACAATGGTTGTAACCGAGAGGGATTTAAGCACACAAAACAAAAACAAAGTGGTCACTTTATGCCCCAGGCGCGTTTCTGGTGACATTTAACAGCAAGGAAAGCTATTTCCTTTACCATTCAAAGCCAAACGCTCTTAATTGCTCAAGAAGTCTGCTGCAGTTTGGAAAACACTTTGTGATATTCCCTGAGCTTGATCTCTGCGGTTCACTTGAGTCTGTGTTTATTCCTGTGTGGAGAAAATTGGTTTACTCGAGTTGTAATTTTGATATGACACTAAAATATTCCCTTGAACGCGCACCATTTGCAAACCTTTGTAGTTCTAATGGCCATTCATTATGGTTTTCAAGATACGTTTATGTTGCCATTAAATCTGACTAAACACAGAAACAAACATTTCCCAAACGCACCTTATCTTTTCAGTCGAGTAGCCGAGCAGCGGTGCCATTTGGCTGCAGGAGCGTATCAGATAGCCTGAAGTCATCTGTTAACCGTGGACTGCATCGGCTGGATCATTTCACCGATAAAAATCTTGGGAACGTTTTCTTCTTGCAAACTACTGCAAATCGCTCCTGTGAGCGGGCACCCGTGGGCTCCCACAGGGAAAACGGAATTTCCCTTTAAATGCCAACCTAACATCACCATGTACGTACTGAAAACAAAAAAAACTCTCCACAGTGAATTTCTGTGATAAAAAACGCTCACTTTACAAGTTATTTTAACCTCTCTTACCAAACTCTATGACCTGTATGCAGACAGAGAAAAAACATCCACCAAGTGATCTTTGCTGATGTCGTTTTATGTGTTTCAGAAATTAGAAACAAGTGTCTGACAAATCACTGAAAAACAGACACATCACTGCTTTCTGTCAAGAAACACCCGGTGACACTTGATGGAAACTCTTAAAACTAGCACACTGTGTTTTCCAAATTACCCATCACGCAATTAAAGAAATACATTAAGACTTAATTCTAAATTTAACAATTTAAATCTTAACTTGAATACTCACCATTTCTTAGACTTAAAATTAATATAAGTTTGGATTATATAGAATATCAGCCTTTTGAAACGTCATATTTTATAATTTTTAAAACTTTTACAGCATTGCAAAACACCAGAAACTAGTTGTTTCACCTGTGGACCTGCCATTGTTCGTGATCTTTGCACGATATGTTTGCATGTGTAGTTTTGTTAGAGTTGTTTATTGAACAGCGTCCAGAGGCGGATCAGTCGCAGGATACTGGACCCACAAGCTCGTTTAGTTCAACTGAGGTAAACCTGCTGACTGGAGGATTTCCAGTTCAAACTCTGCAAACTGGCCTGATTAGAAGGATTTTAGCAGTTCTTAAGTGAGTGGAGCTAATAAGCAAGTTGTGATGCCTTTTCCTGGACTTCTTCCTGAACGGAGGGTGTAATCTATTTTATTTTATTTAATTCCCTTGTTTAAATTACTTTGTTTGTATCTTAAGGTCGTCTTTTAAAGATCAGGTCTAAATTTGATTTTAGCACCACAAGTGAAGGCAACAAAATTAAAAAAAGGGTCAGAAATATTGTGTGAAACCTATAGGCCATAATGCACTGTGCATTAAAAGTCTTTTGCTGTCACGTATCCATCCTGACAGTCGTCTAATGACTCTTTTCGTTTTGTCCTTTAAACAAAACCTCTTAAAATACTTCTTGTGCCATGTTTAATGCAAATCAGCCCGTTTCAGTAACTTTCCTTCATCTATTGACATTTAATTTGAAATCAGAAAAGTGATTCTCTAAAGAAAGTAGCTCGCCCCATTGCAGATTTTACTCTTTCAACTCATTCATGACTACAGCAGCTTTAACTGTCAAGGACACGCAGATACAACCGAGTCCTATAAAGTGTTGAAATGTAACTGAGTACATTTACTCGTGTTTTTTTTTTTTCATTTTAGTCCATTTTCTACTACTCCACTGCCATTCAGGGGGAAATATTGTACTTTTTTACTGCACTACATTTACCTGTACTGTAAGATTGTCCATGTAAAACATATGATGAGAATATGATGCACTGTAATAGATTAACCAATAGCTCCACCTCGACCAGCTGCAACAGTAAAATGCTGCACGATGCAATAATAATCTCATAATATATAACATGATATCACTCACAGGGGTCACTTGTCTGTATTTCTGATACTGATACTTGCATACTTTTACTATGTTTTTCATGCAGGACTTTTGCTTGTAATTGAGTATTTTTATACAGTGGTATAATGTGGTCATACAGTCATAAAATAAGCTTTTCCGGGGAAGCACCGATCCAAGGAATTTAACGTCGCCCATGCGCGACCGGTGTATATTAATTATTGATCGCTCACAGCTGCTTATGGTTTACAGTTTGGCATTAGGCACAAGCGCCTCAGCTCGGAGCAGGTCTTTCCCGGTGTCCCTTAAGCAGGATTGTGTGTTTGGCCTGGCCTCTAATTATTCATAATGCCCTGTGGGGGTAAAAAAAAAAAAAAGAAAGAAAGAAACAATGCTTTCTGTGCAAGGGGGATTGGCAGAAATGTTGCAATTTAATAAATTGACGAAACTCGCCACCTAGAGTGCCTGAACAGATTTATTTCATTCAGGCTCACAAGCAAACATATCTGACGCAGTGGTCTAAACTGTGTTGCTTGGCTTCACCATCACAAGTGAAATATTAATGCCGAACAGTCAAGCTGATGACAAATCTGTTTAAAAATGGATGTTTTGTTTTCCCATGAACAGAACTAAATATGTTTTTTTGTGTGGGGGAAACCTCCATGTGAGGCTGAGTCGTGGTGGGAGGTACAGGCTAATTGATGAAAGAGAAGAGTGTGTTTTGCCCCAAAGCAAAGGAAGCTGTTCCCCTTTCCTTCACCGCCAAACACACTATGTGCAACTCACATTTTTTTTTGTGTGTGCATCAGATCAAAGGCTGGAGAACAAACCCAGTCTAGAGCTGCAGGTCTGCAGGATGTAAGAAGCAGAAATGATACAAGCTTGAACAGGCTTATATTATCATCTGGGTAATTTTAAATATTTTTAGTAATTAAAGTTATTGGAAAGTAACTCTACAAATCAGAATTATTTATATATACATGTTTGATTAGGAAAAGGGGACATACTTGTCTTATCACAGTCTTGACAAACTCTTGCAATGCATAGCATACTTTAGGCCTACTGATGGAAATTCAGACAATAACTCCACTTCAAGGAGGCCTACACAGCTCCTGAAAAGTAGAATAACTTCTAATTTTGCCGAAATTTGAGTTAGGATTGCAGTTGTAAGTGTTAACAAAGTGCGGTTGAAATTATTTTTTAATTAAGACTTAATTTAAACAGGTTGTCTCCTTGAGATTGAGCCCTGTTTCTCAAGAGAAACCTCTTTTGGCGCAGCTCACATCAATACGTCCAATAAAAAGTTGTCTGATGCCTCATACAGGCCTACAGCTACTGTCTTCTCATCCCTCAATAATAAGCATGCAGCACCCCAATAATAATCCTTAAAAACGGACCAAGATCCAATTAATCACTACTGCAGAGAGGGCAAATGGAAAGGGAGTGTCTTTATTTATTTATTTGACATGAAAAAGAACAAGCTCAGTCAAAAGTGAGCGTCAGGTGAACAGGACAACAAATATAGCTATAAATGAATGATGCACACATTAAAAAAACAGTTCAGGAACATGCATGTGATTATTAACTTAGCAAAAAAAAAGTCCCAATCCCATCAAAAAATGTGTTCTGCTTATTGTTAATTCACCTGGAGAATGGTGTA
The DNA here is from genome assembly GCA_008360985.2 of Macquaria ambigua. Taxonomy (NCBI): domain Eukaryota; kingdom Metazoa; phylum Chordata; class Actinopteri; order Centrarchiformes; family Percichthyidae; genus Macquaria; species Macquaria ambigua. Next base: position 46,564 of record VMKM01001232.1, on the reverse strand, counting down.
TGTGCAGGGTTTGACACTAGAAGGCTGTTTTCACATTCATCTACTGAAGGGAGAAAGTTAAACCTGAGTTTGTAGCCTGCATAATGAGATGATTTTGTGACATCATAACTAGTCTGAAAGCCAGTCGTGGTCCAGCATGCAGCATGACACAAGTGTGATGTGGAAACCTGAACCCCCCAGTGCACGAACACTGAGAATGGACCCTTCAGTGAAGTAGGAGACATCTTGAGTTCAGCAGTTAAACTTTTAAAATGAAAAATATGCATATTCATAGACTCTGGATTTTTCACTGGTGGTGAAGGACTCTATGTCATTTTTAGATGTAAGTTTTAACTGAACTTTTTTGCAGAAAAAACTTCAGACCAGTGGTGCAAAGTCAATCAATCAATCAATCAAACTTTATTTATATAGCACAAGTCATACATCAAATGCAACTCCAAGTGCTGAACATGAAAAGAGTTAAAAAGTAAAATGAATAAAATCAAGTATAATATAAAACTAGTAATAAAATAAGAAATAAAGTAAGTAACTGAGTACATTTACTCAATCACTGTACTTAAGTACTATTTTGAGGTACTTGTACTTTAGTTGAGTATTTCCATTTTCTGCTACTTGATACTTCTACTCCACTACAGTTCAAAGGGCAATATTGTACTTTTTACTCCAATACCTTCATTTAATACTTTTAGTTACTAGTTACTTTGCAAAATCAGTTTAATAATACAAAATATAATCAACAAAATAAATTATGCTGTATTATTATTATTATTGTTATTATTACTATAGGTTAAGATAATACTTTATTGATCCTGGAGGGAAATTCACAATCTACCCAGCAGTATACAAGGAATTTAAAATTAGCCCCACTTTTACTGCAACATTAAAGTGATTTACACATGAATGCATCAATAATCATAATTCAATAATATAATATATATGATTCTGAAATAGGCCATTCTGCATAAAGACTACTTTTACTTTTAAGTATATTTTGATGCTAATACTTTTGTACTTTTACTCAAGTAGCCTACATTTTTGAATGCAGGACTTTTACTTGAGTATTTCAACACTGTGTACTTTTACTTCAGTAAAAGATCTCAGTACTTCTTCCACCCACCACTGTATCAGAGCAGAGTATTTTTATATTTTTTTATTATGTCTTAAAACATGTCTGGAGGGGATCAGTTATCAGTTTAGGTTGATTAAGACCTTTTATTCTTATTTTTTTCTTCACTACGTCTTATTTTGTTTGGGGATGTAATAAACTCATAAGTATAGTCTAGTGACAGTATATGCAGTAATAAACGGGATAGCAGTCTAATTAAGACAACATTTAAAAAAACTGCATCAAATAATGTGAAATGGAAAGCGAAAAAACTGTAATAAAGCGTTATAATAACGAGTAATAAAGCTGTCAGGACAAAAGTAATCTCGGGTGCAGGCTATATGTCACGCGCGCGTGGGTGTGTTTATTGGCTCAAGGCTGGGGCTGCACGCGATGGTTTGTGTTTGGTTGCAGCTAGTTTTTGTTGTCTCTCCTAATTGACTGGTCAGGTTCATATAGCTCAGTGTCCGCGGGGAGGCTACGTGAATGTGGGCCACAACTCCCCCGAGGGGAGGCGGGGAGGAGACCGAGAGGCAGGGCTGGGAGACGTGTGCTCCCCGCCTGAGAGAAGCTGGAACTTTAACGCTTCTTAACAATTAAATAAAGACAGGACACGTGTTAAAAAATACCCCAACAATACATTACTTCAACCTCACTTCCTTCAAGCACTTTTAAATTCAGCTTTTAATGCAGTTTCGGGTGGGTATAGATCATTTTTGAAAGGACAAGTGGCATTATTTTTGATTTATTTTGACGCATTCAATCAATAACATAATAATTAATTAAAATCCCGTTACATCCCGCGATAAAACGATGTTTTTAAGGCTTGATTTAGCCAAATAAATATTCACCTACAAATCAATAAATACCCAATAAGTTTCGAAGCTCAGTAAGATTTTGGAAGCTTTTTAAAGAAGGAAGCTGCAGTTGCCGTTTGTGTCATTACAGTAATGTGTGTTTAATGGATTTAATAACAGATGGATGTGTGCTTATCTAAAGTAAAATCGCATTTACAATAATCCACATGCATTTCTTATTGCCTACCATTATTAATGGAAGTCTGCTAATCCTGTGCGTTCCCTTCACTGCACTGTAAGTACATTATGTTGGGAAGAATATAAGTGCTTTTCACACCTTTCACTCAAGTGCTATTACTTTCAAATGGTAGCAGGTGATGAAAATCAAGTTTATATGAGTGATTTGCTTAAGAATAACTGATTTCTGTTTACAATGGAATCACACAGCTATTCCACATCAAAAGGTATGTTACACAACCACTTTCCAAATTATACAGTCAAATGCAATTATACTGCAGGAACTCTCACACATCACTGCAGTAAAATGATCCGATTAAAATGCTGTAATCAAATTCTCTGGGCACAAAACAAAAAACATAAAAAAAGAAGGGAAAATGGTGCTTTAACCTCCTGAATGAGGTTGGAAACATGATGTCAGACTTCTTCCACATCCAAATTAACCTCCAGCCGTGTGCATTGATTTGCAAATCGCTGCCGTATAAACCTCCAGTGACTCCTCGTGCTATTCAGTGCATTGAGGTTCAACAAGCGCTGGTGCTCACCTGCTACTGCTTTGACTGCTGCCAGCTGCCAATTAACACCTATGGCATGTTAATTAGGCCGCAGAGTCTACCACTTCAGGAGACTTTTCAGACCCTTCACCACAAGTGCCTTTTATTTTCACAAGAGCTCATGTGCAATCTGCATATGCATCTTGCATGGGGAATCAGGAGGAAGCCAAAGTGGGACTCAAAGCTCGGATTGAGTCTTGGTAGCTGCAACATGTGAGTCAATGGACTGAAAGTATCTGGAGATCATGTGCAGTTCAAATCATTTAGACCAATTAGACTGTTGTGGGTTATAGATTCATGTTAGTGGCAGTGGTGGGAGGAGGATAATTGAGTTCAATAAGTCTGAAAAGAGACTTGAATGCATATTAAACCCTGACTGATGTCTTGGAATTTATAAATAAATCAAAATTTGAAGCAAAAATATGGGACTAACATATTTGATCAGTCATAGTAATTATAGGGCATAAGTGAATGTAAAATCAATATATAGGTCAAACTTGAACACAATAGAAAATCAAAGAAATGTGTTTATCCTCTAATATTAACAAGCGGATTTAAACAATATACACATACTGTTCGGATTCTGCTGCTGCCTCACACACAAGCACACATGGATGAGTAAGACAAACAAACCTCGAAACAAATTAACCAACGGCTTGCTCTTCTCACGCACAACCTATCAGGACTCGTCTCCAGAAATCTGGAACCAGTCAGCTCCGAGTGTAACGTACAGAACCTGCTGGAGCAACTCCTCGAGTCCAAGGCGGAGGAATGTTTCAGAAAATTGGACAAATGCACAACATGGCATCATTAGTGCCAAAAGGGATGCTGGAGGTGAAGTGGGTGTTTGGTGGGGAGGAGAGGGGGAGGTGGTGTGTGTCTGTTGGGTTACTCAGAAAAGAAGAAAACCACCTAAAAGGCTCGAGAAACACAATGACACATCAAAAGGAAAAACCTGAAAACCTTGGCATAATAAGACTCATGAATAAGCTCAGATCCCAAAGGAACAATGTGTGTTTAAGTGTGTGTGTGTCTGTGTGTGTGTGAGAGAGATCGAAAGAGAGAGAGAGAGAGAGTGTGTGTGTGTGTGTGTGTGTGTGTGTGTGTGTGTGTCAGTGTCTGAAGCTGTTCATCTGTCTCTTTTTTTCATGAAAGGCCTCAATTGCTTACACAAAATTAAATGCGTGTGTGTGTGTGTGTGTGTGTGTGTGTGTCACAGCATTACTCTAAAATCGTTGACACAGCAGGAGAACGTCCATTTGCCACATTAATGATTTCATTGCTTCACATAATTGTCTCTGGTCGCAGTTCAAAGATGAGAAACGTTTCATCTCTTTGACGCACAAAAACTTAGTGAGAACGCTGAACTCTGCTAATAACAAAAAAAGGGGGAAAACAAATGTGCTTTGCTTTTTAAAAGAGGCTAAATGTTTGCAGTGCGCTTTAAAGTGCTGACTTTGTGAATTTAAACATTAATCAGACTCAGTCAAACAACTGCCCATTCAGATTTTTGTGTTTAACATTTTACAATGTTTAAACAAGCAATCAGGCTTTCAACCAACAGCTGATAGCAACAAAAACACTTTCCAACTATAAAAAAACACACACCTTAGCTGGTTTCTTTATTAAAGTGCGCATACAGCGACATTTTCAGACAGTTAACAATCTTTATAAGCACGTCTTACTGTCTATCTTTGACATAAGCTCCATAAATCTGAAGCAGTTAGCAATATTCAGGCTTTTTTGCAAGTCCTGATGTCAGATGTCAGATATTCATGGTCCCCAGGAGATGAATTGTAATGATCCAAATCCTTAATCCTCGCAGGATGAATTGTTACAACTTTGGTGATCCCTTAACTTTTCATCAAAATTTCAATTTGTCCAATACTTGATGACCTGATGACGGCCCTGGATGAAAAGTCAGAGGATCACCAAAGTTGTAACAAGTCATTGTGAGGGGATTTAGGATTAGGGTCATTAGGATTCATCCTCTGGGGACCGTGAATGTCTGAACCAAATCTCATGGCTATCCATCCAACAGTTGTTCAAAACCACAAATGTGAACCTTATGGTGGTGCTAGAGGAAAAGTCAGGGTATCACCAAAGTTTGTAGGATTCATCCTCTGGGGACCATGAAAATCTAAAAATGTTTGTTTCTCCAATACTTAGATTCATGACCCAATGCTGTAAAAACGAATGACATCCCCACCAGCCTCAGATGTATTTTGTGGTCAGTGCTAATCAGTAAATGTTTGCATGCTAACATGGTGGTGAACACGATACTAAATATCCACATGTTAGCACTGTCATTGTGAGCATGTTATCATCTTCACGTTAGCATTTAGCTACAGCCTCACACAGCTGCTAGCATGGCTGTAGACCTTGTCTTGTTAATAAGCGTTTCTTACAGTCAACCTCTTACAGAAGCTCTATAAATGTGTAGCAGTAACTCCTGATGTCAAGTATACATTTTTAAAAACATTTTCTTTCCACAACAGTGTCACACAGATAATTAAATATGTGTTTGGATGATGCACAACATCCTTTGTTTATTTGTACTTTTAGGAGTGTTTGGAATATAATTAAACATTTTGATTTCCTTAAACTATATTAGGTAAAGCACTGTTAGAAAGTGAAACATTATCTCTACAGGATATTGTTACTCTAAGTGTCTGTACCCTGATGAAACTCTGGTGCACCAGATGCCATCGAGAAGTAAACGCAAAAAGCAAAAAAAGCCCAAACACGGAAGAAAAGTCATCTGGGTTCTGTATGCTCACACAGCGCTGTGACTCATTATCTGCGTGCTTCATTGTTTTTTGGGGGGGTAACACATTTCTACTTTTTTTTTCTCCTCTGTTTTATGGTTTGTCAACAAATAATTTGTTCAGAGTGGCCCCTGCTTTTGAGTTGACCCCCTTGTCTGTGTAGTATGACATCATTTCCCTATTGTAAGGCGATTTCTGCTTTGAATCCAAAGTAAAGTGACACCGTGCCAGAAGTTAAGGGATACAGCTTCACTCCCTCCTGTAAACAATGAGAGGCCAACCTATTAGCAGACACTGTGGACATGTTAGGTGGGTAAAAAGGCTCCTTTTTATTTTGTACATGGAAAGTCAAACACATTTTCATTTCCAAATCTTGAATGTGTTTATTGCATGTGTGAGTGGTGTGGTTTTGTAGAAATGCATTAGGTTATGAAATATAGCCAAAGAGGGCAGAGACAGCAAGAGTTGTTGATTATGATTTATTGTTTTTAGACTAAAACACTTACAGCTTCATCAGTCAAGCGCACCAAAAATATTTCTCCCATCCTATGTTGTCAGTATTTATACAAAAAAAGCACAATGGTCAGGATGGTCGCAGCTACGTTTTAGATTAATGAAATGTCAGTTGTTTCAGTGTCATGTGTTCTATGAAGGTTTTCTTGCAGCTTCTTTTGATTTGTCAGCATATGTTAAGTGAAGTCAATGCAGAAACATTTAATGTAAAATATGCATGAAGGAGATTATACTGATCTGTTTTGCGTGATTTTTTTTAGAGTAGAGAAGAGAAGAACAGAGGAGAGTAATGCATGATAGAGCAGAATATAGGGTATGTTAGAGTTCAGTAGAGTTGATCAGAAGTAGAACAAAGCAGGGTAGATTAAGTTGAGCTGAGTTAACTTTATTGCCACTGTAACAGAAACTGTTAGGATCTTGCCTTCATGAGCTAACAACATGTCAATAAGGAGAGATCAGTTGGAAGTGTGTAACAATATTAATTAAGTTAAGCAACAGGAAAAGACTTTGGCGATTAGGCATGAGGAAGTGGTGGAGTAAAGCCAGCAGGTGGTTGATGGAAACTCTGAGTTGAATCTCTCTGGAAATCCTGTAGGTAACGGCGGTGATGGGTTGCACCACAGTAGGCCTGAAAGACAGGATCACAATAATATTTAAAGAACAGCATCAAAGACTGACTGACTCGAGGAACACAGTCCCAGATATTGCGACAGTGGAATTGTGAAATCTACGGACTTTGACAGTGTGAGAAAGCAGAGATGACAGAAAAGATGAGCACAGGAAGAAATAGCAGAAATTCACCCCATATGAGAAAAAAGGCTCTTGAACTTACACTAAAGCATCTTTCAACACAGCAAAGAAAATACACAAAATACCATGAATAATTACTAAAAAAAGTACCTTAAAGCGCCATATGTTTACCATTCAAGGCTCAAATAGCCTCAGGGAATATGCCTCTTTTGAACTGCTCAGATTTTTAAACAAAGTTGTCTGTATCTTCTCCCTGGGCGGCGAAAGATGCTGGGTGAGAATCTAAGAAGACTACAGGTCAACTACATTAGAGTACACTAAAAATCCAAAATAGGGTTTTAGTAATTCTATACCTCACCTCACCCACCTCTAAATGTGTTGAGAAGTGGTTTCATTCCAAAGATGTATACCAGCAAGAGTAGAGTAGAGGAGAGAAGAGCTGTAAAAGGAAATTGAATAGAGTGCAGGAAGGTAAAAAGATGATTAAAGTAGAATGGAGGCTCTATAAAGATAAAAGTGTCACAAAAACAATAAATAGGGAATCAAAAAGAAAGTTAAACTGATACAATTCAAGCAAGCAAGTTTATTTATATAGTGCATTTCATACACCGGCAATACAATGTGCTTTACAAAAAAAGAAAAACGGCATAGAGCAGTGCAGGTAAAAACCACATAATCAGAATAAATGGAAACATAAAGGGATAAGAGGAATAAAATACATCCTACTGGTAGTGCATACTTAAGGCCATAAAATAAAAGGGCATAAAATAAAAAAGAACATTTAAAAGAAAAAGATAATGTACACCTTACTGTAAGACTAAGGCTCATAGGCAGTGGAAAACAATGAGGTTCATATAAAAGTCTGTCTGTTAAAAGAGGGATTTGATGGGATAAGTGTTGCTGCCCTCTGACTCTCGACTCTCGGTTTTTCGACACTCAAAGGCCCAGAAAGAAAAGGTCAAATAACCTCTGGACCTTTTTTTATTTTTCTGGACGTCAGGGAGACCAGAAGGACCCTGTTGCCTGAGGCTGCAGTGATGCAGTCCAGCTCTTCGTGGGTTAAAAGATCTGAGCAGGAGCTGGAAACCAGGCCGACCGACTGAGCTTTAAGAGGCATCATCTTAAAATCAATCATAAAGCTATAACCACATAACAATTTGAGTAATTGCTTGTGCCGTAAAATCTAAATAGGATTTTAGTAATTCTATATCTCATCCACCTTTAAATGTGTTGCAAAGTGGCATTCAGTCATTTTCATAATATCATCTTTCCCAAAAATGTATGCCAGCTGGATTTGACCTCATTTGGTCCTGAAATTATAAATACCTTTTCTTTTTTTTTTTTTGGTTGTTGTTGTTATTGTTACTTAACACGATTAAAGGAGGAACACTGTTGAAAATTGGTTTATGTTACGGTCTGAGATCTGACAGCGTGCACGGTGTGGAGTTTCCATGTCTACACACACACACACACACATCTCAGGACTGGGGGACTTAAGTGGCAAACACTCTGCAGGCCTGCCCAATTTTCAAGGCGATTTCCTAACTTGAGAAAGAGTGGGCTGTGAATAATTGTGGTGCTCTTCATGCTTGTGATAATAATGTTATTCTAAAGGGGTGAAAGTGGTACAAATAGTGGAAAAAAACACTTAAGAAGAAGAAAAAAAAGAGAAGGTAGGACAAGTAAGAAACCACACACTCTTAACTTCCTGCCAAATTACTCATCTATCATGGGGTTTCATTTACTCTGACAATTAAAGCAACATAAGGGTTTCAGTAACACCCGTTCTCTTACTCTAACACCCATAGGCCATGTGGTAATGAACATTTAGTGAGCTTGAGAGAAAAGGCTAGATTTTTTTAGATGTTTTGAGACGTCAGTGAAATGCCGTACAGAGTTCATTATCTTCTTAGAAGTCATGTTTGGTGACTGCTACTTAAATGTATCGCACAGGCTTGCTTTCATTTTAATGAGATATTGTTTATTCGTCTGCTGCTTTCTAAAATCAAAAACACTAGAGCAAAATTGTATGGAACGGATTAAAGCGGTGTGCTCTGCTCTAACGTAAGCCGCAAATGTTAGCATGTCTGGCTAACTGGCTCACAAGCTAACGTAGTGTTATTTCCAAAGCCAAGGAGCGCATTATTAGCATGTGTCCTGCTCTTTACTGGATTTGGGGAAGTTTACACTCCAGCGTAACATTTGTCATGGTTAGCCCTCATCCTCAAAGCTTTTTCTCTTGTAAAAGCAAAAATACAATACAATAAAGCATAAATTTAACCTGTATGCTCTTCAGTACATCAAAATAACAGTCTGATCTTACATTTTTCTTATCCTTTTCTATTGTAATACTAGGGTGAGCTAGTTCTATCCTGCAATACAAGAACAATGCCGGCCCTTATTTCCATGTCTTCATATGGATCATCAACCGGTGAGGATGCTGTTTTTTTATCTGGTACATGTAGCCTCAGTAGGACATTTAGCTTCAGTCTTTTAGCATTATGTAGCCAAATGCACATTTAAGACCCTTTTACATGTGTTAAAACGAGTCAGCCGGAGACAGCAATTTCAACCGAATCACAGAGTTTGCGTTAACTAGCCAACTAGCTGCCACAGTTATTGTTGTAAACTGCATCTGTGCCATGTGAGAAGGAGAGCTCGACAGACATAGCAACAGTTAAAGATGCATTCAGATTATACAAGGCAATAAACAAATAAGGATAAGGAGTCTGCAGGTTTGTTGATAGATTTGGTTATGAAGCATACAGACAATATAGAAATGATTATGTATTCTAAACTGATTCATATTTAAATCAAGGATACATTAATGTTTTATCAGTTGATCAGTCTCAGAAATCATCTTCTTATCAAGTGATCCCACTTTAGGGTCCCCACTCCGAGGTTTAAGACTCTGGTGTAATGTCTAATCATTCCAGCCATTCTATCGAATCACATACTGTATAACTCCTGGTCAAAAGATAGATCTCTGTGGCAGACACGGATGTGTCTGTTTGTAGGAGAATGCAAAATCGGAAACATTAAAATCAGGAAATCACGACAAGCGTGCATCTGCTGCTCCGTTCATGCTTCCCATTGAATCGAATGAGTAAATAACTGTGTTTCACTTTGTGTTTGTGTGGGTGGGTGGGTGAGTGTACCTTTGTGTGAGATAGAGAGAGAGGAAGCATGTGTGTACGCCTTCATTGTTTTGTCTGTGGTTTGAGTGCCCAGACTATTCTCTCATTCTGTCTGCATGGAAGTTGCATGCATGTGTGTGTGTGTGTGTGTGTGTGTGTGTGTGTGTGTGTGTGTCTGTCATGGTAATACCTCAGAGAGTGCCCTACCGGCTGTCTGTGTATGAACTGAATAATGCATCAGGAGATTCCCTTCCTCTCTCCCTCTCATCTCATTTCTTATCCCCGTCTCCTTCACTCATCTTAACCTCCAATCTCTCAATCGTTCGCTTGTTTTTCTAATATTCACCTAGTTACATGACCTTTGTTCTGTGTCTCATCCTCCGCCATCAATCTAAATCATCCCCCCTCCTCCCCCCAGTGCTCCTCTCCCCTCCCTCCATCACTCAGCCCCTCCCAAGCCTACTCATGCGTAAGGTAGTGGGGTGAAAATGCTATGCTCTCAGTGCAGCCTCTGCACGCAATAGTGCTGGGATCGTGTGAGAAGGCCGGCAGACATGATGCAGCCCCACATGGCTGTGGCATGGAGCCACGGAAGAGGGGAACGGTGCAGTGGGGAGGGGTGTAAAAAATCCCCACAGTCCCTGTTACCCATGACCAGGGGTCTCGGCTCAGCTGAAACCATGGCAACGTTTCACACTGATGAGGGATTTTTTTCACTGCCATCGCCAGGGTCAATCAGGCGGGTCAAGGTGAAATGGCTGCCACTCACGCAATGCCACTCTTAAAGGGGGGAGGAGGGGAAGGAAAGCAGAGTGACAGAATGCACCGAGAAAAACAAACAAACAAAGCTGAGCGACTTTCCATTCATTTAGGAGGGCTCCTAATGAAATCTGTAGCTCAGAAATCCCTGGGCATATTTCTTTTAAACACATTGATTTAAAGTGGTGATTACTGCGAAAGGCTGAGGGAGGAGGAGTGGGTTCAAATCGCACCCATCACTCATTCTCTTTTGATTTTCAGAGCTCAGTCCTCAAAGGGAGGCCAGCTTGCTCCCCCCCCTTTCCCCTCGGGTCCCCCACAGCCGCGCTCTCCACACCTCTGCTGATGCTGGTCTCATTTCAGGTGCGGGTAGTAATGAAGTCCTCGCCCTCTGATGTATGTTCCTCCGAGGCAGAGGGCCGTGTGGGCCAGGCCGCTGAGCAAGCGAAGGCCTCTCCATTACAGACGGGTTAACGTCTTGTGTCAAGCTTTGGCCGCCATGGCTGCAGTTGTGATAACAACGTAATGACTTTCTACCTCTGATTACCAAAGAGTCAGAAATATGCAGGATCAAAGTAAATAAAACAGAGTTGCACCTTCGGCTAGAATAATAAACCCCCTCAGAAGTGGTGCATGCTGGGAGGATTACTCATATTTTTTCATCTAATTAGGACAATACATCATTTACATTTCACATGGTGGAATGGGGCCAAATGGAGAGGCCCAGGTTGCTCAACATGGGGTAAGTTAAAGCTCATGAGGAGCCAAGGAAAATGAATCAAATACATGAAATATACAGAGTATGTTCAATTATTTTAACAAAAACATGAGCATTTATTTCATCAGTGGATGTAATTGTAGTTACATATTGAGTAATATAAGACAGGAAATCAGTCAAGATGTACTGCAGTTTCTTCTTTAAATAGACAACTGAATAGGGGGTGTGTGTCGTTCTGTTTGAATATAGGGTTCTAGGTTTGAGTGTGTGTGTACGTCTCAGAGGGTGCAGGTGTCTGTGTGTGTGTGGTCCCACAGCGGAGGTGCTGGCGGCATGGGGGGCTTTGAGTGAGGAGGCCTCTTGGAGAACCATCACTCGCAGGGTTAATATCTGTTTCCCATCTTTTCCAAGTGGCTCTTGAGGAACTGCGGGTTTCCCCCATTTCATTTTCAAAAAAGGGGGAAGAGAGGGGGGAAAAAAGCCCTCTCTTATGAAATTACAAGTACTTGAAAAGATCTAATGTGGTCTTAATTGTCTTGCTGCATTTGACAATGGGCGTGGAGGGAAGCCGTGGGGTTGTAGGAGGGTTTCTCAAGTATGTTTCAAATTACAATAGGGAGTCCTACAGCAAATGGGCTCGGCTGTGTTGTGTGGCTTTGTTGTCTTGAACAGGATAAGGAGGTGCAAGGCTGGGCTGAGGCACTTTTAGAAAACAAAAATGCCTTGAATGACAAGCGTGAATGAGGAGTTTGGCCTGATCACACAGCGTCGCTCTGCAGCCAATATACTGCAAAGTGTGCTGAATGGATGAATTAATATTTTCATGCAGCCCAGCTTGTCCACAGAATAAAACTGAGCATTTGTCATTTTTTAAAGGCCTAAAATGACCTATGTTACGTTTACCTGACAAGACCTCTAGTGGCTGTGTGAACTATGAATGTTGTCTGTCAGGAACAAAGGTCAAAGTAGCGTGATGTTGATATTAGCAACACAAAATCTCAGAGGAAGGAGGTCAGGATTCAGCTGTTTTCATCTTGGTCCCTACCAACAGTCAAGGCTGGTTTCTTTTAACCATGACCACGCTCTTTCCCTAAACTTTAACCAAGTAATTTGTGTGTCTAAACCTTAGTAAACCAAAGTAAATGCAGATCAAGGTCAAAAGAATAATTTTTGTGACAGTTTTGGACAGTTTTCTGACAAACAATGTCATCAGATCAGAAAACACTAATGAAGGTAATTTTGAAGGGAAGTGAAAAATATTATATTTTGTCATTTAGTTTGTAATATCTAAAGGTGGCACTAAATCCAAGTAGAATAAATCTACTTGAGCCAGTCAGCCAGGGTCTGAGAGGTTTGTAGTTTAGTTTAGTTCGCAAACATTTTGGCATGCGACACCTGAAAACAACGCTATGTCCATTTTGCATATGTGAGCAGTTTTACCCAAGAGTGAGTTTTTCTTCCAGCGAGTCTTAAAGAGATAAACCTATCCAGAGGTAAAGATATGAGGGGGAAAAAAAGAGACAGTGATTAAAGAAACAATAGTCTGGAAAAATTAATAATTAAGCAGAAATGTGTTGTTGTTTTTTTTATCCCCCTTTCTTTTTCTTTTCTATCACAACCCGTCCTGTGACCCTCAGGGCTTCCCTCAGGTTGGGCACCATTACCCCAGCTTGTCAAAATTTGAAGTCTACTAAACAAGTAGCAGGGCTGTACTGTAGAATTTTAGGTCACTATAATGCTGTTTTTTGTGTGTGAAATGTGTTTGGATTGGTTAATATTAGGCAAAAAAAAAATCTAAACTGATTTACAGCTGTTTATTACCAGGAAAAAGGACAAACTCTTCTTTTAGCGTCCTTCAGATGTCGATCTCTTGCACCTCAAACACCAACAAGTGATTTTTTTTCTCTAGGCGAGCTCGTGGAACCCACAGAAACCGAAACCGAGGCGATCCCTAAAACTGACTGAACTGCTCGGCTATGTATGGCCACCCCTGCTGCCAGGTTTCTCCTTTGCCAGCTGCTGTAGCCTAATTAGCCATTTCAAGAATTACCACGCCAGAAGAGATGTGTTTCCATGTATGTGAATTCCCCTCACCAGTCATTCACTTCAACGTGTTTCCCACCCTCCGCGACTACAAATCTGCATATGGCGCACATCTGGGCCTTCATTCATGAACATTCAGGGTACTGAGGTGGTTATCTGATGAGAGGAACACACAAGGAAATCTGGCAGGCCTTTTTGCTTACTGTGTGACCAGCTCGATGTTGACAGAGAGACGGTATGAGAAATAAATGTGTCTCGCACCCCACGGAGCTCAATCGGGTTGGTATACACAAGTGCTTTTGTTATTTTCCTGTTTAGCTGTGAAAAGTGCCTCTCACTGCATCTTGTAGCACGAGCTGAAACAATGAGAACAGTTTATACCCACTTTGATTATTTTTTAATTGAAATCAAAGAACAGCCTTTGGTCTACAAGGGATTTACAGCTTGCAAAAATAAAGAGACAGATGCACACAAATGCAAACAAAATCATCTCTAATTGGATTAGGGCAGCTCTTTGGGCTGATTCACTGACCATGGAGGCCTTGTCCTCTGATAAGTAGGGATCTAACCAGCGCTGGTTGTCTGTGTTTGGACCTCCACAGTCGCTGAGTGTCCTCCGACACCTGACACAGCCAGCTTATTCTCCCCACTGGAGCCTAATGTCTGCTGATGGCGGAGACCACCATCCCCTCTTTAGTTTGGGTGCAGTGGGCCGCGTACACATAGGCCAAGCAAGTCTGTCACCCTCCATCCACCCACCTCTCATTAGGACGAGACAACCTGTGCAAATGACTCTTGCTGTATTCTATGCGGGTGGTGGCACAGGGGTTTCCCATTCACTGGATGATAGATAATAATTAGGCCCAGGGCTGTGCTAAAATACCCTCAGAGTCTGGTTCGGGTTGGATTTATACAAGCATTTAACATTATGTGGCTTTTAGAACAATTTAGAAAAATTATACCCCACTGTTAGTGGTCTTAAGTTGTGGTTTTTCCCATTACATAGAGCATGTGCACGGCAAGAACATGTAGCAGCATGAAACCTGCATGATATTAATAGTATGCACGGCAGCAAATTTGGCAGGGAGGTGGCTATATACCTCAGAGACCCCACCAACAGAGCTGCAGCTTTCCCAGGTTTTGAACCTGTATTAGCTACAATATGTGTGATTCATTAGTTGCTCTTGTGCTTTTTAGGGGCTCAGATTGAAGCATGGTGGTTTATTTGTGTGATTGGAACAACTCAGGATCAATTAGTCGACACCAAAGAGGTATGAGAATGACTGAGCAACATGGTAAATGTTTCAATATTATCGTTAATCAACTTTCAGTGAAATCATCTAAAATGTTGTCGTCCAAATGAATAATTCCAAGCAAATTAAATTAAAAATCAAATTCAAAACTTTGTAAAAAATGTAATTAAAGCTTTTTCATGATGTAATTCAATTTAAAACAGTGGAACACAGTTCATTTCACTGAACATTAGTTAATTTATTTTAAATGCATAGGAGTCATTTACACTGGGGACGCTGGGGACATTTTGTCCCCACCACTTTTTGAAATGGCCGATTTTGTCCCCACCACTTTTTAAAAGCATATTTTGTTAAAAACACTCTGAAAAATAGCCTGCACCAAGAAATGTTAACTAACAAATGAGAACACTTTGAGAAAGGTTTATTTGCACAATAAGACACCATTCAATGCAATGTAAATATAGAAGAAACAAATGCGCATTGTCCAATGATGCATATGGATGACTTACTTGCGTTTTTGCGTTGTCGACTCTGTAGTAGCCTCGGCTATGCCCTTTTGATGCGCCGTTATGCAATTAAATTGCCTAAATTCGCATATGTTGAAAACCGTTTAAAAAATGTTTTATCATCTGAGCCCTTATGTTCCCACCACTTTTCAACACAAAGTGACGCCCCTTGTGATTTTGCACACGTTTGCCACATTGTGATATACAGACGTGAGACAAAGTAAAAACGCACATGAAGTGTCTTAGTAAGATGTTGGGCCACCTCAAGCCCCCAGAACAGCTTCAGTGCTCCTCGGTATATATTTTACAAGTCCTATGAGCTCTACTGGAGGGATGAACACCATTCTTCCAAAAGATATTCCCTCATTTGGTGTTTTGATGATTGTGGTGGAGAGCGCTGTCTAACACCTAGTTAACCTGGGTCAGTTGTAACATGTCGTTCATCACAGGTCTGGCATGAACCCGGCAACCAGATGTACCAAAGATTTAGGCCACTGTCGGGTCGGGCCATTCTGACTACCTGAGACTGTCTGGAGTACAGTCTTCTTCATACACACACACACACACACACACACACACACACAAACAAACAAGCAGAGATCACTATAACACACACTGGCCTGTATGCACTTACTACACAAGTAATGAGCAAATTGCACTGAAGTTGGAATTGCTTTTAGACATACAGTATATTTTATGATGCTTAATGGCTCAATGTCATGACTAGAAATATGAAAACAAATAGGAAATGAATGTTGTGGAGTGCAAAGTTAACCAGCAGTAATGTTTGTCAGCTGCCTGGTGTTTGCCTCACAAGTTGGCACAAATAAAAATTCATCAAATGTAATCAAGTGCAACAAGTTGATAGTATAAAACGCGAAAAGTAAGAAAGTATCAAAAGTAATCGATTGCAGCTTTGCAGCAGCGTATGGAGGCACAGCACGCCACACATTCGAAGGCAGGAACGGGACGCTGTCAGTCGGATCAGTGGGAACAAAACAGCAAATGAATCAAACCTTCACAGAGATGCTCGGTCCTACTACATGTCAACAAACCAGCATCAAATGTTAAGAGTATTTTGTTGTTAGAAAAAGGAAATTAATCATTTTTGCCCTTTCTTCCTCACATAGTTCACCAGCAAAATGCTAAATATTCTAATTAATCTTTTTCTGTACATGCTCGTCTGACAGTCCCATCCAATTATGGTTAGAAAAAGTGGGGAGGGTGGTGCTCATTATGATGGGTGGAGAAGCTTTCTCTACTCCTCTCCTTCACTTTTTGACAGATGCTATAATTCATAATGTGAGCGGAAGATTGGTGCATGTTGAATGCCGAGCATAGCCTACGCTCTCATTTGGCTTAGCTGGTGGTCCGTCTGAATTATGGTTAAGGAAATGTTTTGTGCATGTGTGTGTTTTTAACTTTTAAAAAGGACAGAAAGAACCACTCTCGACAAAGCTATCCTAAAAGCATCCATTATGTCCTGCCTCATGTGCTGTCTATGAACACCACATGTTGCTGGTCAACGGCAAGAAAAATACGACTTTCTAAATCACTTGTGGCAAGTTTACAGTGCACTTCCCTCACTGCATGTCTGTCCTGCTCTCTGTGTCTGCTCTTGCACAAACACACACATAAACACACATATAAAACCACACACATGCATATGCAGTGGCCAATATGAGGCACCATCATTCAAGTATTCAAGTGGATAAAGTGACGGTAGACGGCGGGGGCACGCACACCCTCACAACTTAAACTGTCTTTACGTCATATATAAATCTGACATCTGTCAACAGTGAAATGAACAGCACATTTCTATCACCACGAATTTAAAATGTAAACATGTACTCATTTACACAAAAAATGAGATCATACAGTTAAAGGACAAGTTTGGTGATAATCTACATATTTCTTACAGTCAACAAATCCCATGAAAAGTTCAAAACCAACCAAGAACTGATAGCAAGTATTGTCCGTGTAGCCAAAGCTTGATATAACTTATTCCTCTGTGCCATCGAGATCCATTGTTGCCCAAAAAACATTTAAAAAACGCATCAGTGAGCCACAACGTCACATATGTTTCTTCATTATGACTAACCTGGGCACTGTAGTTTATTTTAACTCAATACCACATACGACATACAACCTGTTTCTGTAAATACTCTATACTAGCTACTAGCACACCAAATCCGCAGCTGAAAATAGTCCCCAACAAGTACACTACCTACTCCTGTTTGAGTAATGTTTGCTAAAAACTACAGTGCCCAGCTGTTTTAGGAAATTAATAAGCCTTTTACAAAAATAAAGGTATATATTCACAACCTATTTTTAAAGATTTCTTCAGTGGGAGCCAATGGGCTTGGGGCTGAGCGACACAGACACATCACTGAAGGACGAACTAACACATTGTTGGTTTTGGTCTTTTAATGGGATTTGTTGACAATAAGAAAAATATATATCAGCCTTATCCTTTAAGTAAACTAAAACAATATATAAATACTCCATTACAAGTACAAGTGAATTCAATTTTGCACTCAAACCTTCAGTAACAATGTTTTGGCCACTTGGGGGCAGTGCAAACACGATGCAAACACAAAATCATCAAATCACCTTATAAAACTGATATAGCATACTTGTGCAAGTCCAATATTCACTCTCCTTTTATCTCTGTTTTGTTCTCCACTAACTCCTGAGGGAAATATCTAGGTCTTTAGCTGCTAAATGCTCCACCATGTTCACCAGTAAGTTTGTCTGCTGTTTGGTGCTGAGCAGGTAGTTTGTACAGTGGGTTTATCAGCTTTTTCAACCAGAGCAACGCTGATGAGAGTCTGCAGGCTATAAAACCAAAACAATGACCTGAAAGATGCTAAAACGCTCCAGAGATTTAAGGGGAACTGCAGAGTCGGGCGATTATACGTCACTATGAGCGACTCTACATTACGCGCAGTCATTTAACTCATTGTTAATTTAAAAAATATTGGTCAGTGCAGCTCTAAATAGATGCACTAGTTCATTTCTACCACTGAACTTTCCTAATCGTAATTATTTTAACAGGCGAGGCTATAATTTGGGTCTGCATATCACCACATTGAGGATCATTAAATTGGCATCCGAGTATCATAATCCAGTTTATGCTCTTGCTTTCTTTGTCAGCATATATTACACTATGATCTTTGACAGCAGATGGCCAACAGAACTTTTGAGTAAAAGAATAAATAGAAGATTTATTAAGTCTTTTATTCCACTGCTATAACTATTTAATTTCTCCTCAGATATACTTTGAAATAGATGCAGCGGTTATTTCAGCCAGTTTGCATGTTAAAAGTAAATATCTTTCTTTACTGTAGCTTGACAATTAAGTAATGTCTTGGTTTTTTTCTGTACTCGTTTCATTAGTGTTGCTTTCTGTTCAATTTAAGGACATTTACACACCAATGTGTACTGCAATGCTTTAGTCCCTGGATTTGCCACAACACAACTTAAATCAGTCTGGTTCTAACTGTAAAAAGGCGTACATTGAGCAGAGTTATAGATGCAGCTTCCATGATTCTTCCAGCCAAAAGCTTTAACTGGCTTCACTGTTCTTCCCAGAAAAAAAAAAAAAATCTCTCTTCCCCACAGAATAATTCAAAATTTTTCTGTTAAGCGTGTCTGACCTCAAAATGGGAGCCAGCCCCGCTCATTAAACCAAAGAATAAAAGTTCAATAAAAACTGATAATTGCTTGGTTCAATTTTCCAGCTAAACAATGTTTTGAATCAATCATATCAAACAGAATATGTCCTCAAGAATCTGTTTGATTGGTCCCTGTTGAAAGAGTCAAAGTCCACCGCTGCCACAGACCAATATGGGATTTAAATCTATGTCGCCATGTGTTGAAACATCCCATCAAGAAAACTGACCCAGAAAAGCCAGGCATCTTTGAATCTGGAACAACACTAGGTTTTATGTACATCTCCCACCAGAGGCTATTTTGTCTGTTGCCAATCATTTTGGGCTCTGTTGGTGTTTCTGCCTGGTGCCTTGCTGAGATACATACCCGCTGACTGTAGACAAGCCATTCATAATGTAAGAAAAAACATCCTCAGAGCACCCAGTGCCCAAGCTTACAGAAACAAACTAAAATGCAATAGAAACCCCAATACTGTCTACAATTCTACAGTATATCTAATGCTCTGTAAATCTGCAAACTGAACTTGATTTACCCAATTTACCCCAAACCATCGCTGCCTCATGATCAAGTATCTGAATGAAGCCACCACTTCCCTTTTGGTAATGTGGCCTTTTGATGAGGCAAACTGTGAAAATAATTTGATAATGTGCCTTATTATGTGTTTGGATGTATTCATTGTATGTGCATGAATGTAATAATGCTAATATTTTAGGCATAACATGTATGCAAGAAAGTCCAATCAAAAGTTGGGATGATTTCCACGTTGATATTTCATTTATTTTGTATTTATTGAAGACTTTACCTGCATTCATTGATTGTTTTGCCCACTCTGGGGCAACAAGCTGTAAACATAAGAGTGGCAGTGGCTTATTTACACATCAAGCAGACATGGAGCAACATTACTATTCATTTGGAGTCATGTAAGTCCAATATTCACTCCCCTTTGTTTTGCTGCCCATCAACTCCTGAGGGAGATATCGCTCTCTTAGGCCGTATTCAGACAGAATCTGGCGTCATCATTTGAACCAGGCTACTGAGTTCAGGCTGCAGCAGTGCGGGCCGCAGGGGGTGCAGCAAAAAAACGCAGCGGCCTGCAGCGAAAAGTTAAAACAGAATCAACTTTTGGAGAAACGCAACCCAACGTCACACTGTGGCAGAAGCGATCAGACCGGCAGACGCCCAGGTGAAGAAGAACTTTGTTTACCTGTAGAACTGTAGCATTAGCTGTTTACCATAATATTCCGCTGTTTACTGAGCAACTGTGAAGATGGAAGAGAGACTGATCGATCGGCTCCATGATGACTGTACATCAGCTGTTCAACCCTGCCACGAGGGAGCACAAAGACGTTAATCACCGTGCAGTGGCTTGGCTTGTATCGGTTTTCAAGCTGGGATTGCTGGTTAGTATCAAACACACCGCCACACAACGCTGCGGTGAATCGCCACAAAGCCTGATTCTGCCTGAAAGTGGCCTTAAGCTGCTAAATAGTAGCTAACCTTGTCAGTCTGCCATTTAGTGCTGGTCCTGTAGTGTACAGTGGGATTTTAGAGCTTTTCACTGAAAACATTCTGCCTGCTGCTGCTGGAAACGACACTGATGAGAACAGTAAGAGGGAACCAGAACAGTAAAGTTGTGGGCCCTGAAACCAAAACGATGAGTTCAAAGATGCTAAAACACTCTGTGGAGCTGAGGGGCAGTGGTTCGGGATGGGTTCGTCACTACGAGTGACCCCTTTCACATTAAACATAATAATTGGATCCATTGTTAATATAACAAATATTGATTCCAGCAGCTTTAAGTTTTCATTTGGCATTAATTGATACATAAGTCACTGATGGATTAATGATTTGTTGCTCTTAAGATTTACTGAAAAGACTGTCATTAAAAGCTTTGCTGTTATTCCACCAATGGCAGAATGAAATATTATATATTTAGTAGGTGCATGAAGTACACTGATGCTAACATTCGTGACAGCGTGCAGGCAGTTCAACTTTGTGTTTTCACTCATCCCTCCCTAATAAAACACATACATATAATAGTCCCACCACACGAGCATTGCAATGCCTTGCTCAGTGGTACTTAGCAGGGACAATGATGAAACCTGCAGTTACTACAGCTGAAGGGTTTGAGGGATCAAACAGACAGCTCTTTTGTTTACTGGTCGGCTTCTTTGGCTTCTTTCCTGCACCACTGAATACGTTCATTTACAATTTAATGACATCCTTTCTGGCAGAATCTAGCATTTAATTCAAATACATTTGACATTACTGTAATAATTACATTCTCATTGAGCCCAGAAACTGGGCACTAGAGTTGCTTCTAAGAAAAGATAAACATCCAAGACTCTTATTATGAAGTATGGAAAACCTCGTAAAAATATAGATTATAATAACAAATTGATCCGATTACAAAAGGAATACTAAGTAGATTTTATTACAGTTATGGATGGAGACCAAATGTGCTCATACTAGGAACAATACATATTTCCACTGAACATGGACTGGAAAATAAAACTGTGATGGAGGGAAAATGAGGAAAAGAGGGATTGATAAAAGAGACAATGTATCCCAGCTGAGTAATGTAAGTGGCAGATGAATTGAAAACAATATCCCATCCACTAGGCTCGCCAAATTCAGTTATGGATTTCAGCTTTAACCTATTGGATCCCTGGAGCTGTTTTGAAGGGAGTGAGCAGGAAAGCAAACAGTATTAATCCTCAAAAAGTTCAAAATATCTTCCTGTCATAACAAAGGATCGAGCCCTTGTTCTGCGTAAAGTCTGCAAAATAATATTAAGTGCAGATGTGAAGGAAGATGGAGGCATAAACACTGGGCCCTGTCTTTTCTAAATGTTTAAAAATGAGCCCTAATGCAGAAGGGCTGTGGGTATTTGCCCAGCTGTTGGATAAATAAGCAGAGAGATTCAAAGGCTGGATAACCTCCGCCAATGCCCATCAAACCAAACAGATGAGAGACCCAAGTAATCTGCTCCATTCTCCAATGGGACAACACTGACTCCAATTAGCCTTCAGTCCCAGATCCACAGGGGGAAGTGGGTGGAGATCTGAAAAAGAAATGCTGTGATCTTCCTTACATTTTACTTAATGCATTCAAAAGTTTAAGTGACAGAATAAACTTTTTTTTTTTTTTTATCCTTTTGGTGTTTAACATTCCTTGCCTTTTCCATCCAGGTCATGCAGGAACCTCGTGATGCTTTCTAACTCTCTAGTTAAACCAGGACAGTTAATCAAAGTGGATGAGCTGTTTTCTTTGCAAACACTGATGTCACATCCATACGATCATGCTCTCCTCAATGGACGGCTGCACCCTCGCTCGCACTTGGAGCTTTGATGTGCAGAAATAATTGGCAGCAGGATCCTTCTGGAAATACACGGGACATCTTTCAAGAGATTCGAGAAATGTTTTCACTACCGTTGAGCTTACTGGCGCTCGTCCGGCGCTAGATTGGAGGGGACGGAGGGGACGGAGTGCACAGAGCGGTAATTAAAGCGAGGTGGAAGAAGTGAGCTGACATTCATCAGGACTGGGGGGGGGGGAGCTGATGCTGAGCTCCGCGCCAAACCAGCGGTCTAATTCTTCATCCCCAGTTATTTTCTTGGCCATTCCTCCCTCTGAAGTTTGTTTTGTCATGGTACGGCCAATTTTTTTTTTTTAGCCCCAATCTCATACTTCCTCATTTAATCCTCACTATTGATTGTACAAATACAATTTTCAAAGTTATTATGTAATTAAATGTATGTTTTGCGGCTGGAAACTTCAAAGGGCCGGCTGTTCCTGAAGACATTGCTTGCCGCTGACGTAATAATTTCCCTGGGATATTTAAAATAAACACATTAGGCCTGAATTCAAAACTTGTCTCGGAGTATAATGCCTGGCTTTTTGATTGGCGTGAGGCGTGGAATGCCACTTTTCAGTGGAAAGCAACGGTCGCCTTTAACAGCCTGCGTTTCCAAGCTCCCATGCAGTGTAAATTATAGGATAATAGGGTGCAGGCGATTGCAGACTCTGTTTATTCAATCCATTTCTTCACACAAGTTCCCATTGCCTTTTTCCTTCTCTCTGCCGTGTGTGTGGTGGTCCTCTGATCCTGCTGACCCTCGCCATGTGTTTTCACTTTCGGCTCTGATCTCAGCTCTGCGACCAGCGGGGAACCAAATACAAATTGAACAGTAACCATTCACAGGCCACTCTCTTTCATACTGCCGTTAAACCCGCTTTGTCTTCCCCAGGAGGAGCTCGGGGGATAGATGTCCCCGGTTTGGTCACGGGCCTTGAGTCTGTTCCCTCTCGCAGCCATCAGGTCTTATTGCAGACATCCAACAACAATGCGGTTTTACTGCAGTTCGTAGCACATTTGACATCTTTTAAATCCACATCACATTATTCCCCTAAAAGAATCAACAGGCCACAAAACACAAGCTAAAAATGAAAACCTTCAAATGCGCTCAAAGCATCTAGAATGGTGAGCCGAGGCCCAGAGAAAACACTACAGAGAGGAACAAATCGCCAGTGTGCTTTTTATTATTTCAGTTAAGGTGAAGTTTTCATTAGTCCCATAAGCCCCCCCTTTTGAAAGCGAGCCCTTTTTCTGTGAAACTCGCTGGACAGCAGCCGCTCGCAAGTGGCAGGGTATGTTTGTTCAGCTTTTATTGGGAGATGTGGTTTGAAGAAGTTAAAAAGAACCCTTTTGTTGTTCTTGGGGTTCATATTTTCTCTGGAGTTGCTCCACGTGCAGTGTTTGTTCCCCTGACTGAAAATGAAAAGGGTAAAACCTGAACGCAATAACTCACCTAAAGTGAAGACAACCTCGCAGAAGACTCCACGGATAATCTCTCAGATAAGATATAGCAGGGTGAAAACCATGAGGCTTTTATTGAAGGCGGTTGCCAGAATTCGTGTTTAGACAGTTTAACTTCACGCTTTAAATACCCGGCTAAGACTTAGCAAACAATTTAGTGACCTGACATAATGTAATCCACAAAACTGAGCCCAGACTTATACCAAAGCTGTGATGTTTGATCAAATGATACGGTACCGATAACATCTACAGGCTATTGCTGTAATATCAATCACAACGGGATGTACTGATGTGCTGCAACCAAGTGCACTAAACATCCCTGCATATGGGTTTGTAATGTGATTTTCAATAATCTTTTCTTCACCAGGATTCTCCCTCGGAGCCTCTTTATTAGAGTAAAAACACATTCATCACCTGTTTCACATTAAAGTTTCACGCATGCAGCCCCAACCCCTTGTATCTTGTAAACTCTGCTTCGTTTACTTAGCCTGGCTTTCATTGCGGCCATTTTGCATGGTTTACCTTTGTTTAGTTTATTAACCCAGGGGGTTACTTAACCTAAACATCGCAGTTGAATGCTTCGGCTTTGGGTTTCAACATTTTTAACAAAAGTCTTCTTTTTTTAACACTGTTGAAAGTGACAGAGGGTGGGGATGACGGAGTTTATGATCCACACTGACAAATGGTTACGGTTGTCAAGTGGGAATGTGATTGGTGGATGACATATTAAAGATTCTTGAAATGTTCCTACTACTCAATCAAGCTTAATCAGTTCAGAGGTTTCAGATGTGAAGCACGGATTTCATTTTTATAACCTGTTTTTCATTTCACCTTTAAGGTCAAATGTTGTGAATAAAATTCTACTCTTTAAAATTTAAAATAGCGAAAGACTTCAAACCCAATTGATCCTTGTCTCGAGACTGACAAAACTCTAAAAATATATCTCCCGTCTGACTCCCAGGATGCATCAGTTTCAACAGCACGTCTGAAACTCTCAGAGGACGTTTCTTAAACAAATAAAGGCTCAGAGCAGCATTAGAGAGACAGAAAGCCTGAAAAACCTGTGCGTGCACTGAGAGTGGAGTGAGACTGTCCTCATTTGCTAAACCAAAAATATCCCCAGTTTAAGGACCAGCTCCACGTCTGATGGCTGGCGCTTCGGTTCCCATGCTCCAGCATTGTGTCTCTTCCAGCTGCAGCCAGGGAAAATGGGGGAGGCACATTCATGGGTGGTCTGCCCCACATGGTCCCACACTCTGCGGTTTGCGCCCTACATCTGATAGCAGTGGCTCTCAGCTGGGGCGGCGCGCACAGCTCACATTCTCTGTGCCATTTTACTGCAACAATCTCGAGCTCCGAGAGGAGGCTGGAACTGTTTACCGTGCAATATCTTCATCAGAGCGGCACACTGCGCAGCTGGCCTCCCATACACCAACACTAACGTTTCTCCACCAAAGGATGTTGTAAAATTCTTCTATGAGTTTGTGAAGGACTTTTGCCATTAATCGGATAGATAATGGTTCTTAGTGATCATAACTTTTATCTTTTTATCCACTTATGCCTGCATGCTGCCTTTCAAATAATACTTCTAGTAATCGACACTTTTATCTACTTTTATCATGCTCAGTTAAGTGAGCATTAACTACTTGTGCCGCACCATAACCATTACTCTGCGCGCATTTGGCTTAAAGAGACTCTCACACGCCCTTGCTATGGGGGTAAAATCGATCATTTCTCAGCCAGAAGGTTTTGCAATGTTCACACAAATCAGTCTGAAATTTCAATCGTGAACGCCATACAGTCTAGTTAATAAGTGAGGGGGGCTGTTAGATCATTTATGTTGAAGTGGATTTATCCTCGAGCCCACAAATACCACATTTTATTGACTTTCATACGCTGGCAATCTGATCTGAAGTACAGGAGCACAATTAGCTTCATAATAACATTTTATGGAAATAATCGATATGGAGCAGAGCAGAGGTTTTGGTTGGGGCTTCAAGTGTGGTCCTCTGCGCTCTACAGACTATGGTGAGACTCTGGTTCCCAACAAGGTTCTCGTGAGCGGAGAAGCCAACATGTTGCAATCATCTTTTAACCCAACCTCACAAGAAGGTGAAGATGAATATCACTTTTTTTCCCTTTTTTTTGTGGGGCTCATGATGGCAGTGAGTATCAGCATAGGTGACATTTTGACTTCAGCAGTCAATATTACACATTGCCTGAATAAAACTTCTGTTACTTCTAACTTCTTCTAACTGGGTTTGAATATATTATTGATGAGTGTAGTGTGTAGTGGGTTAAATCCAGGTCAACATCCCAACAAAGTAGGTGCCTAAAAGCCCAGACTGACGTTCTCTCATGGGAGAATATGATCTATAGTTATGGTGACGGGGGTGATGCTCTGTAAATGCAAAACAAAACAAAAAAAAAGTTGAGAAAATCCAGATGCAACTGTAATTTGGTTGTTTTCCCATTGAGTGTGTGTGTGTGTGTGTGTGTGTGTGTGTGTGTGTGAAACGGATGGGTGGTTATAAATTCTTCTACTTCAGAAGCTGTTTTTCAAATGTTTTATGCGCAACATGTTTCTGGGAGACATGCTCAACAATGAGCTCCAGAAGATTCACCAGGCGAAAAGTGATATCACTCGTTCTGTACTGCGACAGTAATTTAGAGGAAGATGCTTCAGAGCCAAAAGATGACACTGTTGATGATCAATGTTGTGAAGTTTCCAAGGAGGATGATTGATAGGAAGACTGAACCCCCACCTCTAAAGCTTTTGATGGAAACTGAAGCAATGAGTTTGCAGCGAGACACGAGCCTTGTGACCGAGGCCATGGACAGCTAAAGAGATGGCATTCATTGTAATACAGTACGTAACCACAATGGATCCAGGGCCTACAATATTTATAGCGCTGAAACCCCTAACATCAAATCAACATTTCAGTTCCTCATAGTTATAATTATACTGAAAATAACCAACGTGGATAGGAGGTTTAACATTATGGTGCACAACAAGTTGTAGATTAACAAGGTAGAGTAGATCAGAGACCCAACAATAAAAACATCTTGATCCCTACAGAAGCATCAGCTCCAAATCTGCAAAAAAAAAAAAAATCCAAGCTGGACCATCCAGAATCCAGTCCAACAACGGGAACAAGAGACATGTGTTGTCAAGCAACACAACAGGGCTATTCTCCCCATGAGGACAGTGAAAGCATCACCTTGTGTGTTAAATCTGCAGACGTTAATTCTGCTCGGCATGTGGAGGGAATAACAATATGAACAATATGAAATCAGATTATCTTGAATTGAATTGTTCAGCGGAGTCTGGTACTGAAAGGTCAGACGAGAAAATGCCTAATTCTTAATAGTTTTACCAAAGTCTGTCACTGTTTTAAAGAGAATATACCTTGTAGTTCAATTAGGCCCACAACATCAAGGATGTAATTATTGTTTCATTTAATAAAAAGTGTTTAAAAAACCTCAAAACGTGTGTCCTCACATTCACCCCACATCACACATTGTGAATCAAATGCTATTACAATATGTCTAAATCCCAAACAGACTGAAATAAATCAAGTGATTTTATTAACATTTATCAGGTTTGTAAACAGTAATTTCCTCTTTGTCCTACGGCTTCATCTCCACTGTAACTTTGAACACATCACTACAAAGAAAACCATAATTAAAGGGACATGCTGGGTGATTAAATAATAAAGCAGCAGTGGAAGAAGGCCTCACACTTGCCGACAGCCTAATAAATATCCTCAGCCATGAAAGATGAGATGTTGGCATTGTTAGTGGCAGATTTACACGTAAACAATATGGCTTGGATTAAATTTCCCTGCCTCCTCTTCAGTCAACTCGCAGCACAACACAATGCAAGCAAATATGGACTCCTAGACTCATTCTGTCGTAGTAACATTTGTAGTTATGTGTAAAATTGTGGTTCCAAAATGACACTTCGAAAAAATGTCACCTTTTCTTGCAAAATAAGCAATAACACAAAACTGAACAGGATCTTTAAAAAGAGCCGTGAGAAGCTAAAGTGTTTGGTTGACAATCTGTTCAAACTTAACAGACTGTCTCTTCTACATCTGATCATGATCAACTTTTTTTTTTTTTTTTCAAAAATTGGTATTCAGCTTTTGGGAATATAACTATTCATTTCCTTGTGCAGTCTGGACACCATGAGCACTCTGAAGTGAGTATCAGTTTCCCTTGTATTTTTCAGGTCTTATCATACTTGAACCCTCAGCAGTGATTTCCACGACAGGCTGAAAGGTGAATTTTAAGATGTTGCAGCTGATGCAGCTTTCAGATGGGAAAGTGGCAACTAGCTCCTCTTTCATCCTGAAAGATTTCTGCACTTATCACTTAAATCTGTCCACAGTCTTTAATTCACTGGCGAAAGCACAAAAGAGCTTCACATGTGGGTTTAGAGCATGTGGGTTTATAACATGATCAGAGTCTATCACAGTGTATGTTAACCTCGTGAACTCATGAACTTGATTTTCCAGTCACATTTGCCCGTGTGTTTCGTTAAAATTTGAAAAGAAAGTCACACTATAACAGTATCACATGTGCAGCATCCTCTGTGCATGCTTGTTCATTGCATACATTATATTACATTATTTTTGCTATGTCGGTAAACAGACAAGGAAAAACAAGTTAATGCAAAGTTTTTATAACAAGACAACAGCCATGCTAGCAGCTCTACGAAGTTGTACTTAGTCACAGCTACATGTTACATGCTAATAATGACAATGCTAACATGCTAGTTAAGCGGATATAATGTTTATCATGTCAGTCATCTTAGTTTCGAGTGTTACCATGCTAACATTTTCTAATTAACACTAAACAAAAAGTGATGGGAATGTCCGTTTTGCAGGTATTTGGTGATTTTACAAAACATCCTGAGGGGGATGTGGATGTCTGTACCAAATTTCATGGCAATCCATCCAACAACTGACAAGACATTTCAAATGTCAACCTCAGAGTGGCACTCAAAGTCAGGGAATCATGTTATTAGGATTCATCCTCTGGGGAACATGAATTTCTAGTTGTTGAGATATTTCAGTCTGGACCAAAGTGGTGAAACAAGAGTCTGAAAGACACTGTGAGAAGGATGGCCAAAAAGTGAGAAAAAAATAAACTCTTAAAAAATGAAAAAGAAAAATGCATCATGTGCATGTTTGCATGTATATCTGTGTATATGTGTGTGTGCATGTACCTGTGTGTGTTAGGCAGCTGGGGCAGATGTCAGTGTGCATACACACACACACACATATGTGTTTATGTGTGTTTGTCAGAGAAAGCTTTGTTTCTGGGCGTGTGTGGGGCGGGCGTGTTTGATTTCAAAGCACAGCGAATGAAACCTAAAACTCGGGAAAAGCTGACAAAACATACCGATCCCAGGTGGTTAATGGGCTGGGAGAAATGACCAGTTGACCAGCATCATAGACGACCCCATTCTGATGTGCCCTCTCCGCCAGCTGACCCCCATCTGCTAGATATTACACCTAGAAACTCTTCTGTTTGTCCAACATATGTAACAGATGGGTGGTCTTGTGATAACACGGCACGGGGCCTGTCGTGTCACTGAATGACACCTTTCCTTGTGTTCTCTTCCTCACCATTACAACGGTCTTAAAGCTGGGGAGGCTACCAGTGTGGCAGGTGACGGCAACCTGCTCATTACTGCATGATGCCACTTTGATGCCAGTCGCTGGGAGGATCTTTTATCTTCTTTCAAACTGCCACTGCAAGTCTTTAATCACCCCGTCTTGCCCAAATGCCTCAGGAAGACACAAAAAGAAGAGCATGTCTGATTCAGAAAGAAATCTGCGCTTAGGGAGCCGACGTGAGAAAGTTCCAGGTGTCAGGGGTGAGAGGTTGAAGGTCCCGGTAGTGTGGGTGGTTCTGATGAAGCCCTGTTAGCAGTTAATGAGGGCTGAACAGACACACTGATCACCCCTTGTAATTTGCGGGGGCTAATCGCTGAATATTCCCTTTGACAAGAGAGATTACACGCAGAGCCTGAGGCCGGACAATGGAGATTTGCCATGTAATGTCTCTACTATAGACTCGGAACACAAAAAAAGGGTGGATCAGACCATAGGAGAGAGGAATTAGAGGAGGGGAGGGCAAGGGGGGGTGGATGTGACATCGGCCAAGAGGTACCACCTTTGGGACAATGTGAAGATGGGGAGGAGGTGGTGGGGTGGAAGGGGGGTTGGGGTAGGGAGACATAACAGCACAAAGCTCGGCATCACATGGGTCAGCTATGACCTTAGAGAATGGCCATGTGTGTGGGGTATTATGATTGGCTGAAGTGAGATAAGAATGCTCTGTTTACTTTTGTTTCATGCTTTAAAGCAGCTATAATCAATATTTTTATTATTACCAATGGATCACATGACTGCTTGTATGTGAAACAAGTTGCTCGTAATGACAAACCCACAGAGAATCATCACCCAACTCTGCAGCCCTCAGCTCTCTTTTATGCGGCCTTTAAGTAATTTTTCGGCCCGCAGCTTTACTATCTTGGTTCATTCTCACAGCATTATTTTCAGCCGCAGCAGGCAGCTGTTTTTAGCAAGAAAGCTCAAATAAGCCCATTGTGTGCTACCTGTCCAGCACCAAATGGCAGACAGACAAAATTAGCAAGTAGCTGGTGAACTTAAGGGAGCAGCTGAAGAGCCATATATTTCCCTCAGATGTTACCAGAGACCAAAAACAGAGCTAAAAGGTGATGTGAATATTGGACTTAGATTCACTAGGTTGCCACAAACACAACTTCAAATTAATGCTAATGTTGCTCCCTATCTGCTGGATGTGTAAATAGGCAACTGTTAGCTAGCATATCAACTTAATAAGGTGATATGTCAGTGTTTTTGCTGCCCCCAAGTGGCCAATAAAGTCTGTTTATGCAGGTTTAAGATTAAAAGAAGGAAGAATTTGTTGCTCTCCAAGTGTTTATCAACCACTTGCTCCATGAATGTCATGTTGGCTCTGTAAGGACGACCCGAGGGGAGGACTGAGGTCTCAATCCATCAACCACATGGAAAGCTCATAATTCAATGAGGCAGAGCTCGCTTTAGTGGTTTTCAGTGACATAGATGACTTTTACAGAGGCAAAATTATTCCACAGAAAAAAGAAGTATGCGCTCTTACATGTGTGAATGTACCATATATACTTACCTCGGTGGTCCATGTAATGTACATTACATTTAGAGATTATAATAGGACCCAATACAGTATGAGGTTTGAGTTTGTCATGATGATCCGCTTTAGATTCAGCCGGTAAATTGCATATGAGCTAACTTCCATGCTGTCTTTCTTGTTTTCCTGAGATAGAAAAGTGCAATGCATCATGGAT
The DNA here is from genome assembly GCA_008360985.2 of Macquaria ambigua. Taxonomy (NCBI): domain Eukaryota; kingdom Metazoa; phylum Chordata; class Actinopteri; order Centrarchiformes; family Percichthyidae; genus Macquaria; species Macquaria ambigua. Next base: position 15,549 of record VMKM01001232.1, on the reverse strand, counting down.
GATTCTTTTCTTTTGGGTATAGGAGATATAACCTGTAATCCGTCCACAAATTTCTGTGGTCCAAATTAATGATTTTGAACAAGCTGCAATTAAATACTAACAAAATTTGTTACTGAAGTTTTTGTCTTACACATACAGTATAAAGAGTTTGGTCTTGTGTAGCCTAATGCCTAAAAGGGGAACAAGGCTCATTGATTTGAACATTTTATATGTAATTTTGCATACATTTGCCATATTGAGATGCATATACATCGATATCAGAAAATGTCCATAGTAGTATCATGATGTTTCAACCATATTGTGCAGTCTTATTGTTGACAGAGGCTTGGTGATGTAGGGATTACTTGCAGGAATGTTTAGTGAACCACTGTAGCTGGCGAGCTAACGGCTAACACGCTAGCAAGCCAGGAGCATGCAAGCGCTAGTCAGTCTTTCTATTTTATCTGTACGGTGCCATTACACACACACACACACACACACACACACACACACACACACACACCGACATTCTGTCTCATCATTTCATTCAATAAAGATGAGGGCCATACAAGCTCTCTCAGCTAGCTAGCCTGCTCACTGTCAGTTAGCAAGCTTAGCTCAGTCGTTAACTGGACAATAAGTTCACACAATTTATTCAAGAGGTTTATTTATTCTAAAGAACCAGGTCTCTTTTGTGGAGCAGTTTATACTCCAACAGAGGAGGTTAAATAAAAGTGGATGTGCAACACAGCTAAGCTACGATAGCCTCCTCCATTTTCAACTCTCCAGCTCTCCGTTTCCTGAAAGGTCAGCACTGTCAGGACGGCTTGCGATTACAGTGCAACGTTCATCTCAACACGAAAAATGTACTTTGCTCCCGCGAGCAATTCCATTGAAATGAATTGATTTCAGTCTCAGTAGGGAGCATTTCCAGGATAGTGAGGGACAACATGTGACAGAGGTCAGGCTAAAGGAGGCTAAGCCAGACGCCTTATTCTTTTGAATCAGAGGAAAGCTAAATCCAAACGTACACATGCTGTTTTTGAATTTGTATCCTGTTCTGTGTTACAGTATCTTCAGTGATCAGTTTCTTTAACTCATTTGTTGTCTCCTCTTTTGTTTTCTTCCTCCCCTTGACATCCCTTGTGTCAGTCATACTTGAGACGTGTGGCTTTTTGTTTTGCCAAAACATCCTTTGGGTTTGGCATGCATGCTGAAACCAAAGGATGCATGCAACATGTTGTACAAGTCTCCAAAGACGGACAGGGTTTTTCTTTTTCTTTTTTTTCCCCCCTTTGCCGTGCTTTAGAAGCCTGCGAGGACCACCAAAGATGTCAGCTTCAAATTCAAATTAATTACAATCTCGAGTTCGTCTGACATCAACTGCATGTTTCTGTTCCTCTGTTCGAGTTTGTGTGCATTTACTTTCAAGCACTGTTTCACATATCTTCACATGCACTAAAAAGAGCTTGAATCCCAAAGGCTCAGTGACGGTCATGGGAATCTGAAGCTGCACATCAAACACAAACTCCCAGTGGCAGTCTGATGAGAGTCCTTCGGCTCTGAACATGTAAGGTATAATTTGTGAAGTTGTGGGCCGTGTCATTGGCACTTCAGAGGAAATGTTACTCTGTCTCACGCGAAGTTTCAGGGTACAAAAATGAAACACGAGGTGCCAGGAGGGAGAAGAGGGGTACATATAGTGAAGCCATAAAGGTGAAGATCCTGTGCCTTGAATTAACAGCTGAAGTTTTGAAAGCCCAGCACATATAAAAGCCTGCCATCAACACATATAATCTCTTAGCTGAGCCCATTGAAAGCTGGGTCCCAGGGGTTAATTCTCCCATCACTCCATGTTTGAATCAACTCCTGACTCACATTGAGATGAAAGCCACAGAGTCCCAGGACCGGGCCTGGACTCCGAAGGCCCGCTGATTCTGGACGACTGGAGCGGATTATTGCATGTTCGTCTCGTCAGACCTCCATCGGGACAGGGAAACTGAAAAGAAAAACAATAATTAGAGATAATTGCTTGTGTCCAAACACGAGCGTTAAAGCCCTCCTCCCCTCCCATCTCCTTTCGTAGTATGTGAGGTGGAATGAAAGGGACACCCCCCTGTTTTGACAGCTGGGCAGGCGAACATAATTTGTGACAGCTGAACTGAAACGTCTTTAACCGCAGGGACAGACACAGAGAGAGAAGGATTTGGGCTGAGGGAGAAATGGTGAAAGAGAGAGAGAGAGAGAGGGAAGATCAGAAGGAAAGGTCCTGCCCGAAAGAAAGGAAGAAGATGTAAGAGAAGAAAAAGAGACAGAGGAGAATAGGAGAGAAGTGATTGCCATGTAGAGGGGTGGGATTTCAGCAGAAAAGGATGAGGGAGGTTAAAAGGGGGAAAATTAGTCACACGCCATAAACTTTGAAGAGAGGTAGAATTTAAAATAACCCACAAAAAACAGACTGGACAAGAGATGGCTTAACATCAAATGCATTCAAGTGGAAATGAGGAGAATATTTAAACAACAGAGCTCGGCTGAACATGGTGTCATGCCAGGTTTGACACATTGGGTTAATTTGCTGCTCCCTGGAGGTGACCCTTGAACTTCGGGGACACGGGGTCAAATTGAACTCAAAGTGAGACAGCCAAAATCATGTTAGTCTGAGGAGCTGGGTCACGGGTCACCGCTGAGATTCTCGGTATATAGGCCAAAACAAGGACCATATGTGGACGGAAACACATTTGAAACAAAAATAAGTCCAGATTTTCCGTCCGCGCTCTAAACCGGCCCTTCTTTTCATTTCTCCTTCTTCACCTCTCCCCCCGCCCCGAACATCTCGACCCACCACAGACTCCCGGCCCTAATTCAATAAAGTCATAAATACAGCCGTAACAGCAAATTGACATAATGTTGGCTGCGTGCCCTTTAAATTGTCAGTGACAGAAGTTTTCCCAGAGGGGAAATATTAATACAAACACAGGATTTCTTTTCCAAAATACCCAGCTCCCAAATTCTCCCATGTTTACTTTTCTCCTTGCTCCTAATTTCTGTTAGTGTGAAATGTTATACTTAACTGTTGTATGCACTGACAGGGGGAGGAATGGAAACCTGGGAGCTGGGAGAGAAATGCTTATGGGGCATCGCCTCAGCCAAATAAGTAAGTCTCTGTCCTTTCAGGTTCACTTCATATGGCCAGGAAAGATCCTTTCATCATCTGGGGAGTTTGAGTAAATCCCTGATTAATCGCCATTCAAGCAGTAAATAAACTGACCATTAATAATTTCTCCCTATTTGCTTTGTGTCGCAGTTTCTTTCACTGCTGCACCAAATACTAATGAGATATGATTTCCCACCCAAAATATATTCAGCACCACATTATTATATTAAAACACTCTCTGCAGTGTGTCGGGCTGTTGGTGGAGCACAAAGGTGTCATTTCGAAATAGTTCACCACTATCCACTCCGTAATTAGTGAGAAAGAGGCCAAACACGAGCACAAGGTTCATGTGAGAATGAGGCTGTGAGGATTAATGCTGTTGTTTTTGTAAAATCGTCAGCCGGTTTAAAATCTAATGTCACATTTAATACAGCCGATTTGTTTTCTATAACTGGGTCTGTTATGGAATTCTTTCCCACCTGGAAACTTTTATCTCTGGTTGAAAATATGGAAGGAAGATGATAAGCTGAATTCATAACATGCTCTCCCTTTTCTGCTAATTATATTATTATTATATACATTAGGTTATGATGTTTATTACACTATTTATCCCTTAGATTATTCATTAATTTATTGCCTCAGGGGGAAATTCACGTGTTACAGCAACATAAAAAACAGGCTAATAAATAATAAAAATAAAAAAAGAAATTAGAGAAATAACTTTTTTTCTAATATTTGCAAATTATTGCACAAAAGAAGTCCAGTAGTACCACTCCGGCTGCCACAATGTGTGGACTATATATAATATAAGCATGGGTATATAGATATAGGTATGAATAATAACAATACCTAACAATAAACATAATCATATAGGATTATACTATACATATATATATATATACACATATATAATTGTGCAAATATCTGTGCAAACATTTGCACAATTCATGTATATAGTCTAACTATAGTAATGTATACTTAAAAAAGTTATCTCTCTAATTTCTTTTTTTATTTGTATTATTGATTAGCTTGTTTCTGTGTTGCTGTAACACGTGAATTTCCCCCCGGGGCAATAAATTAATGAATAATATAAGGCTTAAATAGTGTAACAAACATCATAACCAACATGTATATAATATATACACACACATATATAAGTTCCAAACTTTAGAAGCCACAAACTCGAAAGCACAGTAGTAGAAATGGAACTTGTCTGACATCCAGTTTTTTCCATTTGCTTTTGTTATTGTTGGTTTAAATTTATTTGTCTTGGTTTTCAAAAAGTACTGTACCAGATTTACTTGACCCAAGAATCTTAACTCAATTACAAGCTTTTTCTGGAGCTTCACTCCATAACAAACGAGCAAACTCCATCCTCTGAAGAAGACTGTGAGATGCAGAAAAGCTCCAGAAAAAGCTAGTAAATGGACCTTGAGTTATTCCTCTGTGGCACTTTAGTTTTATTTTTTCGTGTTCAGTTACGCCACCCTGAAAGTTCATTCTTTCTCTGCATTTGTCAATGAAATCTACTATATAATATATCCCACATTTAAAGCCTCATACTTGTTAAAGTAATATACAATTCCCATAAGAACTGAAGCCATTTATCATATACAAAATGAAATACTGTTCATAAATGTAATCGCCTCAGAACTCCTTTTTCCACATGACATGTCCTCCTGCGGTGTGACAAAGCACTGACCCTTACAGTAGACACATGTAATTGCACTCAGAGTACAGTTAAATCCACTGTGGTTGGCCTCATAACACATATATGGTTATTTCCAATAACGCAGCAGATGAAGCTGACCTCGCTGTGCTCTCGCCGAATGAGCTGAACACCTGCTCTCGGAGGTGAGCCAGGGAGAGAGGGAGTTTGGCCGTAAAAAAAAAAGTTGTGAGGGGAAAGTTATTAGAGAGAGGGTGGGGGAGAGAGAGAGAGAGGGAGATGACTTTATCATGGCTACATACAGTCGTTGGCTTACAGTCAATAAGAAAAGAAGAAAGAAAAATGACTCAATTGTAGCTTATAGTTTTGCCACATTAGCTCTGGAAAACAGGGGCAGTCATCTCAGCCTCTATCTCAAAGAGTGTGTGAGTGTGAGCATGTGAGTGTGTGTGTGTGTGTGTGTGTGTGTGTGTGTGTTTTCCAGGCAAGTTAGCAAGGTATTTGCATATGTAAGCGTGTCTCCAAGTAACTTCACATACCTGGAAGTTTGTCTGTGCATATGGTGTGTGTTAGACAGAAGTGGAATTGTGTTTTTCCATGTGTGTGTGTGTGTGTGTGTGTGTGTGTGTGTGTGTGTGTGTGTGTGTAGCCCAGCTCCATACAAGGATGAGTATGTAAATGGGTTATTATGCCGAGGAGGTCTGCAAATCATTTCCTGTGGGCTGACTATTTATCAGATCCTCTTGAGGTTTTAGACGCTTCTCTCGCAAACTTGTCTGCTTGTGTTTGTTGAGTTTCTGTGTGTGTGTGTGTGTGTGTGTGTGTGTGTGTGCGCGAGGAAAATAGAAGACAAGAGACAAACATAAAAAAAAAACAAGTTTGTTTTCCCTGCATCTTCAGGATTAAAAAAAGCTGATAATTTGCATTTTTCACCACCTTCACCACCAGAAGAAGCACAATAAAAAAAAAGTCTGAAAGTGACAAACCAGTCGAATCAGTTTCAGAGTGACTGCACCAAAACAGTGCAAAACACTAAATGCATCTCTGGGTGCATGTGAGTTCACTGCATGTGTGTCTGTGACCAGTAAACCCTCTCTACCTTCCACGCACAGACACAGACCTGCTCGCTGGGTGGTGACACTGCTGGCGAGCGAACTGAAAACTGCAAACGACAAAAGCTGGAACAACAGGAAGATAATTCAGATTTGATTGGTTTCACGTGTTCTTCATAAACAACAAAGTTTTCCTGCGCCTCCAGCGTGTTTTCCTGCAAACATGGAATCCATTTGTCCCCCCGTCTTCATGCCCTGTAGTTGCAACAGGCTCTTACGTATGGCAACACACACACACACACACACACACACACACACACACTCACAGTGAAATGAAAGCAGGCACACAGAGCGAGCCCACCGCTGCGGCACTGGGATCTTTTGATATACAGTCAGGAACTTATTTTGAAAACAGCCACTTTCAGCTGCTAAAAATAATCACGAGGGACTCGGAGACGAAAATGTGAATGAGGCTCGCCAGATCTGCCTCTCCCGTCAAAACAACGAGAAATGTCCTGACAGAAGCTCGTGTCCTTTAATGTCGTTTTAGTGAAATGTTTCAGATATAGCCAAGGACATTTAAAGGGTCAGTCCGCACAAATACAAGAAAACGTATTTTCTCTTTTTGCCTCTGGTGTCAAGCTGTGAAGAAAGTCTGTCTTTGAGATTTCTATACAATGGAAGTCAATGGAGTTTTGTTTGTGGTGCTCACATTAATGAAAAAAAACAAATTTAACAGCACCATATTTTTTTCCAGATACTGTCTCTGTTACTCTGGCTAATCCCACTTTGTCAACAGTTTTCCATAGACACCATTTCCTTGAAGCAGTGGTTCCCAACCTGGGGGCTGGGACCCCTACGAAGGGTCACGATATGATAACGCAGGTACAAAGTTTTAAAAGATATATAATTAAATACATTCAGCTATACAAAGCCATGTTTAAAATGTGAAAACTGTACAGTTTTACCTCTAAAAATTCTTCAAATGAAACAATCTGAGATGAGATAATCACTCTTTGACAGAACTGCTTAAAACAAATATACATGCAACCTGTAGCGAGAGGTCACAGTTGCTTTGTATTATGGGGTTAAAAGCAAGAACAGGTTGGGAACCACTGCCTGAGTGAGTAGAGGTAACATGTATTTTTGTAATTTGGGTAAACCAACCCTTTAATGGAAGCACAGTTACATTCAAAAACATGTAAACCCACCCCAAATACACATTGCTTGCTGCTCATAATTCACTTAATAAGTCAGTGGGTTCATTAGCGATTAAGAAATAAGTGCTAGTGGACCAGGCATTAGGAACTAATGCTGTGCAGCCAAACATTGTTCAAACTTTACTTTAAATTCTAGCTGAGAAACTTTCCAAATATAGCAAATATGTCAGGCTACATTTTGGGGGAAATGTGAATCTGGTCTTTGAGGTTTGAAGATTTCACTAAACATCATACAACTTCAGTGAAGAGTTAGAGCAAGATGATACAGAATATACACTATATTAGTACACAGTGTGAAACAAGATGATTTTAGCCACATAAGGTGGAACAAAAAGGGGGAAACGGTATGTTAAGAGGTTCAATGAATACTTCTGTGTATGTTAACGGAAAGATTGAACAACTCTAAACTTTTTTAATAAGTTTTTCTGCACTGTCAGACACATGAGTTGTAGCTTTTTGTCAGTCAAAACAAAGCTCCTAGTTGAGTGCAGTGTTATAACAGAATATGAGCTCAAGTTACAGTCCAAACACCACCTTCAGTTTTTGTGAGTTGCAGAGCCTTCTCGGTCTTATTAGCATGCACCATATGGGAGTATGATGGTGTAACAATGCAAGCACAATGGCTCCATCCACTCGCTGCCAGCATGCAGAGCTGAGGTCAGTAGTTGGCTAATTACTCTTGTCTAATCATGATTCCCGGGGATTATCTGACCCTTTGGTATTTTTTTGATTTCAAAAGGAAAATGCCATCTCAGATGTAGCTTCCAAATCCGTCCACAAATGTTTAGCTGGGAGCACATGTGGTTTAGTGCGAGGGCCTCCAGCTCGGGCCTCCTGCACAATCAAACCACTTTAGTGGCCGCATAATACACGCTCATCCTGGAAAACACGTGACAAAAAAATACAGACTGTGAATAAGAGTTGGTCCAGCCCAGCAGGGATGAATAAATAAAGAAAAGCACCTGTTGCCTTCAGACAGAGCGAGAGAGCTTTAATGTTATAGACTATAAACTCATGAACTCGGTCCGTTTTTAATTTGCAGAGTTCATTTATCCACCTCGTTATGGAAATCATCATATTAGGACATATTGTAGGCTGCCAAATAATTTCAACAAGCATTTTTTTTTTGTGCATAATTGTAAATAATGGAGTGTTGTTGCTGTTTTTCTTGAAAGGATCTCCAGCTGGAAATAATAAAGTGGTTTCCCTTATTATTAACCACAAAATTACTGATAATAACCTATTCATAACCTTAAAACTCATATCAGGACTCTCGCTCTCGTGGGATTTTGTGGGGGCGAATATTTCCACTTTTGCACCCCCCCCCCCTCTTTCTTTTATTTCGGAGTTGTTGTCGTTCAGCATGTTCCGTAATACTTTCATAAATCGTCTGCAGTGCTCCAAAATGGTGAAATAATGGGCCTTGTCGGCCACCCGCATTTTACTGTGCTGTAAAAATAATGAAAGTCATATTGCGCTGCGGTTTCAGATCTGCTCAGGCAAACGGCTCAAGTTTGAAGGAGGTCCTGAGATGTTTTCTAAATTGATATGAATTTTCTTTCTTTTTTTTCTTTTTTTTTTTGAGAAAGTTGTGAAAGGAGTGCGCGAGCTTTTTTGGAGCGAAGCCGATAGTTAATTCAGGGGGATTTTAGCAAGTGTTTGGGGGAAAAAATATATTTTTAGTTCTCGAGTCAATATTTACCGAGCTGCGTGCAGTGACATGACACCTCTCCTCCAAATAAAAAGTAGATTAAAACAGTTTTTCCTGCTGCTGAGACTCAGTTTGTGATTCGTGAAGCACCAATAATAACACAGAACACACCAACAAGCTCGTTATACAACATATAGTCCCAAATGTCAGATATATTTGCTTCTACTGTAAATATTCTATTTTTAATCTACTTTTCTTATCATTTTGACAGCAGACCTGTAAGAGAAACTGGTCTGCGAGGTAAGTTTTAAATTAATAAATAAAGTTTAAATAAAGTTTTTTCCTCAAACGCTCTTAATTCAATCACAATTAAATTAACCAAATCATTTAATTTAATAAAATAATTGACCGATACATTTATAAAGATATTTGATTGGTTGTTGTTTTTATAGCTTATTGGCTGTGATGTCTGTTCATCATGATCCGGTTTTAACACCGGCTGTGTATATAACTAATGCTGCACACAGGTGTGTTTCTGTGCTCCATCTTTACAGACATTATTTATTCATTCATTTAGCCTAATTTATTATTGATTTTATTTCATTCACGTGTCCAATTAAGATTACCATCCACAGAGCGTTACTTTACGGGGGAAGAGTACGAAACGAAGACAGCAATTAGTTAATGAATTATTAATAAAGGTTGTTTTAGGCCAGGCGAGTTTATTTGCACGGCACCTTTCAACAACAAGGCAATTTAAAAGTGCTGTACTGTGAGACGTGGAAAAGGCAAAAGACACATACAAATAAGATTTAACAAAAATAGTAGATACAAATAAGATACAGTTGAATAAAACACGAGGATAAAAGTTTCAGAGTAGCTACGGTGCGGTGCAAGATATGAATTAACAGTCCCAAATGTAATCTAACAAACGGCAGTGATGAACAGGAAGCCTCGATTTAAAAGCTCAAAGATTGTTTTATTTATTGCCAACGACAAATGTTTTGTAATTATCATTATTACCATACTGTTAGGCAAAGCACCTGACCCGGTGAGTGAAGGTGTATTGATTTCCTCAGTGTTTCTGCCCCCGTGTGGTGCAGTGACACTTTATCCTGCAAACACAACCGACAGTAAACGCCTCAGTAAACTCTCAGGCTACGTTTAGTTGAATGATCCTGCAGGAAAACGGGAAATAAACAGGACACTTCATCTTAATCTGAGTGGATTGCTGGCCCAAGGTCTATTACCTATTATTATTATTATCATTATTATTATTATTATTATTAGTAGTAGTAGTAGTAGTAGTAATAGTTCATTGTCATTCTAAACTAGACATTTTGACAGAGATTTGCTCATGTTGAGGTAATCATCCTTTGACTTTCATGACCTCTTTAAACACCACACACAAATATGAGACATGCTGCCAATATGTGAACTATTACAACTAAATGTTAAATGACCATTATGACTTTTTCGATTTTTTATGTTAATTTTCTGCCAGCATAAAAAAAAAACTTTTTTAAGTATCTCTGGTAAATTGTCCCCATGTTTGTTTCAGGCAGTAGTGGCCGTCTACATTTCCTCTGCCAACATTTAATGGGCATGTACAGCAGCTATTGAGAGACAACAAGCTCTGGATAAATGTGTGTTTTTTTATGCTGAATATAAATTTAGTATCTCTAAGTTTCTAAAACCTAAGAGCCCTCAGATAGAGCTGAGTTTGTCCATAAATCTCCATTTTAATGAGTTCTTTTTCTTCCAGGGAGCCTCATCTTAGTGGATTTTATGACTTCATACATAATTATTGTGGTAACTCTACATGATAGCAGCTGCGAGAGGAACGTTACTCGTTGTGTTGCTGTGGAATGAAATACCAGGGACACTGAAGTTGAGTTTTGCAGGACATCTTTTCAGATCACTTTGACGTATCACCCGTTAACAAGAAAGAGGAAGAGCGTCGGCTAAGAAAGACAAGTTTCAGGAGGCGTTCGATGTCGGATTGTGCTTGTTAAAGGAAGGGTAGATGTCTTCGTACGCAGGTGGACGTGAACAGGTAGAGCCGCTCTCGTCTCGACGTCCCCTTTCATCCTCTGTCTTCTCAGTCCTGCAAGGAACCAACAAACATATCTCAGGCAGGCTGGATTTAAGAGAAGAGCTGGCAAATATCCAAATGTTTACAGGCCCAATTGGCTACGCTCAAAGCAAATGTTAGGGAGCCGATTGCCCTTTAAATGAAAACACTGAGGTTGAGCAATTTCTCCCTTGATCATTCCTCTATTTGGCATTAACCAGTGGAGACATACTGAAACAGGTCAGAAGTTGTGACAACATAAGTGAGAGCTGGTGAGCAGAGCATGTGTTCGTATGATCGGGGCAGCAGTTTATAGTTATCCTAGGTTAACTGTATTATTCCTGCTGTCTGTTTTTATTAAAGTGAATTACTTTCCTGGAAACCTGCTGGGAGTAATCGTCTAAAAACAATAAAAGAAAGTGAAAACTTGTAACTTTCCACTAATGGCATGCGGCTTTCTGTTTAGCGGGATGTCTGTCCAAGGATATTTGATTGGATTTCAAATAAAAGGGATCCTGCAATTAGTGGAAAGAAACTCTTTTTTTATGACAATACATAATGTTATGTTTCCCTCAGCCCTCGGTTTAGGAACAGGTGGGAAAATATGATGGTCTAGAATTTCACACCACAATTAGCTTTTCCTTTACAGAGCACATATACACTGAAATGTCTTTTATATGACGTTATGCCGTTGATTCTGCACAGTGCAGGCATCATTTTGATGAACATGGGGAGCTATTTTGGTCTTAACTGTCCCCATTTCATTGACACAAGGCTTATTTTATTTTATGAATGTCAAACTGATTACCTCTTCTCAACATTTTCCCCTCTTAACTAAAAAAAAAAACCTGTTTTATTTTCTTACTTTTTTTCAGAGAGACAATAACGAGAACTTGTGCGACACATTGCTCAAAGTACAGTAATTTACGTGAATCAATACCAGCGTGTTGATGATTACGGAGAGATGAATTGCACCATAATTGGCTGAGAGAGCATTTACGGCCAAAAACACTTTGGGCCGAGTGGAAAGCGATCTTGTGGTTAATAAGAAATGAACTCTGGCACGCTGTGTCTGTTTTAATGAGCACTGTGAGAAGCTGCAAGTTTTTTTACACACTCGAATCTAACTTAAAATTAACTCTCTACCTCTGCCGGTTTTGTTTGCTTTAGTGTAGACATGTTGCATGCTGGGTAAAAAGCAAAACTCTGCCTCACTGGGATCCATTGCCTCTGGATGACTTTTGTTTTTTTGAGATGCACGAACCTGTCCTGTAATTGTTATACCAGCAAGGTTAAGTAATGGAGAACCCCAGCAGGAATAAAACATGGCTTTTTAGAGGTTTGTGCTTCCTTATAAGTTGGAGCAATGTCTGTCATGTAAGCACTGTCCCCTACCTGCTTCTCCTGCAGTCTGTTTCTGTGCTGTGAGCTGAGCCGTCTTCTTCTGCTGCTGTGAAAGCTGCGTTATCCACACAGTAGACAGCATCATGTGGAGGAAGGGCTGCGAGGATGCCATTCACAGACCTGCCAGGCTGGAAATCAATGGCCTGTCGTACTTCCTGGGTCACAAAGTTATACATGGGTGGAATACATACCATTGTTGTGGCACCATGTAACATGATTGGTTGATTTATGCCAGTTAATGTAAAGGAATGTCCCCTTGAGGTTTGCTCCATCGCAGGCATTGCAAGCACTTCTTCATCCCACTGTCTGCAGGGCCAGCAGGAGATGATCCTAAACTTGCAGACACCGGTAAGCATGAAAGTGCCCCCGACGGAGATCAGGATGGGGCCCAGCAGTTGGGTCCACTCAAAGTTGGGGTTGGCTAGGTAGTGTTGCCAGCCCATGGTGGTGAAAGTGACACCCACGAGGGCCAGGAAGACTCCAGAGAACAGCAGGGCGGCTCCAGTCTTCTCGCCATCCAGAAAACTGTCTGACTGACGAGGGCGTTGTGGAGCAGGTGTAACCATCTGAGTCGGGTCATCAGGTGGCCCACTGAGGACTGCTGTAGGATTTCTAGCACTGTTGGTCTCCATTACAGGCCTTTGCACCACCATGTCAGTCCAGAAACTTTGGGGACCTTGTTGGTCCATGAGTCCCCTGGGTGTCACGTTAGTGGAGGCACTCAAACTGAGCTGCCTCTCACAGTGAACACCAACTCAAACTGAATGAGCACTGAGTAACTCTAAATACACTTACCAGCCAAGAGGACAAGTTATAGGTTAACCTGCACTTGAATTATGTTGGCCATAAGAACACAGTGTACCAGTATCAGTCACCATGTCCAAATGGCAACTTCTCTTTTTCAGCGTGTGTGAATGAACTCATGTGGACAACGAGATTACTACTGAAAAACGGCTGCATGCACAAAGTAGTGCTGGTTTTGGTGAATTAGGGCAGATTGTGGCAGGAAAGTCTGTTTGGACAAATTATGGAACATGCAGTCAAATGATCAAACTATGTTTACGATAAGGATATGGTTAATATTTTAGTCAGGTATGAGACATGTCACCAGTCCCCAGAGAGCATAACGTGAGGTATTAAGACCATGAGAGAAGATTTGGTGTGTTTAAGGTCCATCTGAGAGGCAGAAAAATAAGAAGAAAGGGAGATTCCTGCACGCATAGAACGTGATCCGAAATCCACCTTGTCGCATGTCATTTCACACAGACACGTTTCCCATCTGCGCTGCTATGCATAACTTATTAGCGACAGCTCGTGCTGCAATAGATGAACAATCAGTCTAGCATGTTAAGTGGAAGGGCTTAGAAACACATCACGCTATACGTGTTACAGTCAGAGGCTAAATGAGCTGCACACAAAGTGAAACCCACACATAACACGCTGGCGTCCCACTCAAAGAGCCTCAACACTTTACCAACAGTGTCAGCGGAGTCTGCTAAAGATCCCTGTTCTCTCAAAGTATGGCAAGCCTTCCTCTCTATTAGTTTAATTCTCCTTTTATGGTTGTTTGACAAAGGAGAATTTCTAATAGGCTCAATAATCTATTCCTCCACTATAGTCTGATTTAGTAGCAGGCCTACTCAGTGTGTCTCCTCCATAGGCTGAGGCCGAGCTGTCTGCAGCACAGCTAGACATGTGTGCGCACTACAGTAAAAAGAACACCTATGTTCATGAATTTTTAATACTGAATGCAAACATAGTGACATGCAAACATGTTTTTCAGTTGAATGTCATAGCAGTCTTCTCCCAGCGGACAGCTTGCATTTGCCTACATAAAAGCACATCCGCACTGCATTGCGTGTAACAGGCCTGCCAATCGGAAAGCGGGATCATGCGCCGCTTATGGCAAAGCAAAACAAAAGGTCTTCAGAGGGAAACAACTGACTATCAAACACACAATGACAGTGGCTGATTAAACCTAACCTGTGTGTGTATCTGTGTCCTTGAATGTGTGTGTGTGTGTGTGTGTGTGTGTGTGTCTTTCTGTCTTTATGTTTACCATAGCCTCAGCTCATTTCACTTGGCACTAATGAACAAAGGGACAGATAACTATACAAAGAATCCATATGAGTGCAGTGTTTAAAGAACTTCCCAGAATTGAAGCTGCACAGATTCTTTCAATTAGCAAACTCCAAATATTTATGGACTGAACATTTCCTCTCTGGAAGGAAGGAGAGCTCTGTGTGTGTCTCCTGTTGACTCACACTGGGGTGTATTGATCCCCTGGGCTTATGCTTCATTTCACTTCAGCTCTGCCACCATCCTTTAAAAGCACATCTGTCCAACATCTATACAGATGCCTTAAGCCTTTTTTTAAAATCAGAAATAGTCACAAAGCAGCTACATGTCAAATATCCAGTACAAAAGGTTGGAGGACCAACTGTTCAGCATTAAACAATGATGCAACTTCACGGATGATGCCCTTGGAAGGACAAGATTCTTACACATTTGGAGAACCCTAACTCCTCCCACATCCCTCCATTTCCTTCATTCACCAAAGCATCAAATGTGCCCCCAGATTCACCCCTCTTTTCACCTGGTGGAGTCTTAAGCTTTTAGTTGTGTAGGAAAGTGACCGGGCCTCACCTCTTGTCTCTCTCTCCCCTTTGTGTTCATGGTGTCCTTGTCTCTTTCATTCTGAGTGATTAGTGTCCTTGTCTCTTCTCCTTCTGTGTGAATGCTGTCCTTGTCTCTTCTCCTTCTGAGTGATTAGTGTCCTTGTCTCTTCTCCTTCTGTGTGAATGGTGTCCTTGTCTCTTCTCCTTCTGTGTGAATAGTGTCCTTGTCTCTTCTCCTTCTGTGTGACTGGTGTCCTTGTCTCTTCTCCTTCTGTGTGAATGGTGTCCTTGTCTCTTCTCCTTCTGTGTGACTGGTGTCCTTGTCTCTTCTCCTTCTGTGTGACTGGTGTCCTTGTCTCTTCTCCTTCTGTGTGACTGGTGTCCTTGTCTCTTCTCCTTCTGTGTGAATGGTGTCCTTGTCTCTTCTCCTTCTGTGTGACTGGTGTCCTTGTCTCTTCTCCTTCTGTGTGAATGGTGTCCTTGTCTCTTCTCCTTCTGTGTGAATGGTGTCCTTGGGTTTTGCCTCTTCGTGGTGTCTTCATGGTGGAGAGGGGGTCATGTGCCTCAGGTCCTACCTGTTTTGGCAGCACCTGGAAGTTGCTCAGTGTCATACGGATCCATATTCATCATATATGTTTGCCAACTATCTACTTAATATGATCAGATTCAGATTTTCCATGCTGTAATTTTCTATTGTTCTACTGTCCGTACCGAAAGAGGGATCCCTC